>CM052129.1:13124101-13172740 GCA_028454255.1 Halictus ligatus
GCGAAGTACCACCGATCCCAACGTGCATGCGCGAGGAGAATTGCGATGCCACAAAAATTTCAACAACACCATCTTCGTGATGTCGTACGATTGTTTGGAGTACACTTTCGGGAAACTAACGGATCTTTGTAAATTAACCATGTAACGAGCTTTAGCCGACGAAATACGTAATATTGTATATATATCTGTTGTTCAATTTTTTTTTTTAGGTATGTGATTAATAAAACATTACTCGCTTCGGCAATTAATCAATTTCGGTGAAATACGAAACACATTATTTAAATTTTCGTTACCAGCCTGCATAAGGAAAGTTGTGAACAGTGCCGCCAAGTGATACCCATTTGGGTATCTGTGTCCTTTCTTCCGTTTCCCCTTCTACTATTCCATTCCACCACCGTGAGCATACTCCAACGGCCCCCCACTAACTCCGTATGCTTGTCACATGACAAGCCCCGTGATGTCGCGCGCGACTGCGGCGACGATTGTTGTCCCCGCGGACGCGCAATCTGTCACAAATTACTCTAGTCATCAGAGGGGGGGGGGGGCACATTTTACAGTGAATTCTCGTTGTATGTCAGTCCCGCCGTTCTTTTTATTGACACGAATTCGAAATCGGATGTTCTCGACGAGCGTCATATTTGAAATACACAGGCCACGCTGGAAACCTGAGTCCTCTAGACCTCTATGACATCTAAGCGCTAGTGACAAGAAGACTGCGAATATGTTTACGTATGTTTATGTATACGTCTCCGATATAATGTTGAACGGAGAAGCGGACAGCTAACCTCGATAACCATCTTCGCCGACGAGTGTGCCACACATTGTCGGCTGTATCGGTGAGAGACCAAAATACCACTACTAATTCAATTACAAAACTTCTTTATTTTTCGTTATTTTATTATGAAACTTTTACCAACATATTCGTCGCATTTTTCTGATTAAAATGAAATCACATATGATATAATTCCGATGATATTTACTTGTGCAACGAGCGATGATAGTTTCGAACGCAGAGAGGGACAACGTATGAAAAATAAAGACTAGAGGCCGCGGAGACCCGCGGCCGCAGGCACAGATCAAAGCCCGCGTGAGCGCAGGCCTTTAAATGAAAAATTTAACTTCTGTTCCTCCCTCTACCATTTTTACCACTTCCACCACCAATTTCACATCTCTTAAATACCCATTTCTGCGTGCGAGTCTTTAGTCTTCAGTCAGTCTTCAGTTAGTCTTCAGTAAGTCTTCACATCGCCTATTCACATCTTTGTACAGTCGTCGTAATTAAAACACAAGTTATTGTTATCGACAAGTTGTACCATTCCTTTACCATTCCAAACACCTCACAATTAAAAAGAACTACCTAGCAAGGTTTTAAGTAACCGAGCAGGAGTGATAGATGTGAGAAAAGTCGAACGATCTTTTCCGTCTACGCACGTACATACAACTTCTTTATTATTCATTATTTTTTTATGAGACTTTCACCAATATATTTGTTTTCATTTTATTTTCGTTACGTTTCATTTTATCAGAAATGTGCCACGAATATGTTGGTAAAACTGTCATAAAAAATAACGAAAAATATAGAAGTTTTGTTGGGTTAGTAGCGGTTTTCTGGTCTCACACCAGAAGTGACGTAAATGGTGTGAATTTTTCCACTGACTTCGAATTGTAAGGTTGGCACTGTCATATTACGAGAATTCACTGTATTCTCCTCGACTTTCTCGATCTGGCGACAGTGATTGTGAACAGCAACTTTCACTACTTTTCTCGTGATTCCCACTAAACGAAATTTTGCCAAAATTTTCATCTCGTGTCTTCCAGTAAATTAATCCACCTTGGCAGGAAAGATGAAGTTGGTCTGGTCTATTTATAATAAAGTTATTCTAATTTGAAGCATGTGCTATAAATTACGAGACTGATTGTATAAGGTGAAGGAGCCAATTACCACGTTTATACCAATGTTACAAGCCAGAGCTGCGAGCAGCGCGAGATGCCAGCAAAGTGTTAGTACCCCAGGAATATGGTTTCAATCTGTGAGTTATGTACGCGGACGAAACTGATGTGGAATCAGGGAGCCACTAAGAATGGAGTCAAACGTAGACGAACCCGGTGCGAAACCGGGGAGCTGTTACATACAAACCTGACGCGTGCTTCGCGGAGTACCTGCACAGGATGGGGCGACTGCGCAGTGCCACCACTGCGGCGAAGACGTCGACACGGCACGGCACACCTTAGAGGAGTGTCGGGCCTGGGCCGAGCCGCGCCGTATTTGAGAGCCACATTGTGAGCGTGGGACCTCTCTCTCGCGGCCGTGGTCGTCCACATGGTCGGGAGCGAGAGGTCGTGGATTATGATGGCCTCCTTCTGCGAAGTCGAAATGATGCAGAAGAAGGTCTCCAAGCGGGCCCGGGAAAAGGACCCGGGCTTGGCCAAAAGAGTGATGGCGCGGGAATATCCCCAGCGTGTCCCACAATTCATCACCTCCACACCAATTAGTACCCCCTGGAGTGGCGGCCAGAAAGGGACCTGCGCGGGTAGGTTCTCCGCGTCGCATTGTGCCCCCGGTAGGGCGGACGGCGGATTCGAGGGCTCGGGGCATGAGCTGATCCCGGCCCCCGGTTGGAAGCATTACTCCCGCCGGGATGGCTCGATATCACGAGAGTTTACTCTCATGGGGGGGGGGGGGGGCGTCCCTCCCGTATAATCGCAAAATGGGGTGGGGGATACGGACGACCCTTCGTTACCGGTAGCGGTTTTCTTGCCTTGGCCGGGGAGGGTTCCTACGGGACAATCGCTCCCGACGAGGCACGAAGACACCTGGAGCTGTGGGTGGACCGAGCTGGGGCTTGGGAAGCTCAATTCGAAGGGTCGAGGGATAGGGATACACGGCGGGTCCTTCCGCCCGGGGTCTTATATAGTAGGCAGTCGGAGAGGCAAATCCCCTCCCACCAGGTAGTATGATTGGTAAGTGGTGTATTGTGGAGTACTTGGGCGATCGAGGCACTTCCCCTTTAGCTTAGGTGGGCATGACTTTTTAGTGGGTAGTCTCCGGGGACACACCCCGAGGATAGTCCCACATAACCCCGGTTTCCCCCAGAGAACCGAGGAATGTGAAAAGCATTTTCTAACGGGGAAAAAAAAGACAAACCTTATGCGGAATCACACATATTCCGATTAAAATGTGTTTTACAGGTGCCGGTGGCGCGATTTTAAGATGCTCGGTGTTGAAGCATTGGTAATGTGGGGTCTAAGAGCAGTTGCTGATAACGATACAGAACTATTACTGGACTATCGGGTCTATTGATACGGAAGGGAACTTTAGCCCGGTTTCACTGGACCGGAGTTTTTCGAATGCGACTCGACGCAGAGTGGGAAAAACTGCCGCTTTAGTAGGGCAAAAGTCAAAAAAGAAACAAACATCGAGTAGGCATTTCATACTATTTCCTACGTAAACACATCGTTCGTAGAAGTTGAAAACGATAATTTTACTTCTCAAAATAGTTATTGGTTAGCGTTCAGAAGCCGTTTCTAGAAGCATTAGGAAAATAAAAAGCAACCATTTTTCTGGAAATGTTTAAATTATAGAGAGACTAGTATTCTAAACAACATTTCAATTTCATAGAATGATAAGTAAAATGCAAAGTACTACTTTTTTACCTTTTTAGCTGAGCCAAGAGTGATAATGTAAACAACATATTTTGTAGGTCACGGTAACTTATACGCATGCTGCAAATTTCATCGGAATCTTTTCTGATTACATTATTAGTAATGATATGATAACTATAAGCTCTAGTAATTTTTTGTTTTATTAGTTAATATGATGCTTAGAGATGTAAATATTTTTGTTGTTTTCGGCTTTATTCTTATTGTTTTTTTATTGTAAATTACATTCTTGAAAATTATATTTTTGTAAAAAAAATCGAAATTTTACACAAATTTCTCTTTCCTGTGTTTCCTATGTGCTATTTTAAAGAAAAACAATATTGCAATAATCTTACGGAACTGTATTAGCATTCTTTATACTTACATAATGCACATAAAATATGTAATAGAGAATTATCAATTATTGTTAGCGTTCAGAATTTTGCACTCCTAAATCGGTCATTTTTCACTGTGTGCGACGTGACTCGACACGTTATTGGGCAATTCCTGACCAAAAGAGTGAAAATGCAAGGGTTGATGAGGTCTCAAAATGTACAGAGTGATCTGCTCCTGATCTGATGTCACGTAGGGTCACATTCTAGTTCTTGCAGCTTTCAATTAAATCACGTCACACTACGATCTTTGCTAAAAGTGTTAAGCGAAAGGTTATCTAGAGCACTTCCTTCCAGAGACGATGTTAAACAGACTCCAGTGTGAGAAAGATGAACAGAAACAATCGAAATTAATTTACGGAACATTATGTTCTTCAAGAGAACGGTCGCCTCAGGACCTATGGTTTCTTCGAGACATTTTATTGTTTTCATTACAGTGCAAAGATAAAAATTTGACCTTAAAAACCCCGTCAATGACAAATTTGCACGAAATTTTTCAAACACTAATCTTTTACACGTAATCTTGTTACAGCATATAATTCGCACGTGGCTCCTACAAATTGATAACTGAGATCAGCAATTTCCAGGACCTTGACATAGAAAACCCCAGCCCTCCCCTCCCCGTGATACTCCGCATTGGCGGCGGCGATTCAAGTTATAAAAGATGCGACACAATCTTGAGAACGCCGTTTTGTACGTGTTTACTTCGACAATGACTGCGTACAGTGACTCTCGTGCGTTTCTATCGAGATGCGTTTTATTGGCACTTCTCGTCGCATGCTGCGCTTCTCAAGGTGAGACACCGTTCGCTCGATAAGTGAAAACCGGTAGATTGATCACCGAATATTACTGATCGATTTTCTTTCTAAAGAAGTCTGCGACAAGTCCAAGTGCCCGGGCCCTTGGGGGCATTACAACAACATCCAATGCAAGCCAATATACAAGAATCCCGACGATTGTTGCGCAGAGGCGTACGATTGTAGCCATTTGGAAAAAATGTCCAAGGACAAGTGTTACGTAAATGGCCACGAATATAGTATCGGCGAGAAGCTGAGGGACGAGGACGCGTTACCTTGCGATAACGGCCCTGTGTGTGTAGAAGGGGAAAAAGGCGGGTGAGTACTGTGGGATAGTAACTCCAAGTCGTTTCACAAACAATATCAATAGCCGTATTTGCTAGCCACTCTCAGACAGCGGACCTTTATGCAAAATAGAGGCTACTTAAGAACGACCTTCTTCCCTTAATTTCAGTAAATCGAAAAAAACAATTTTAATAATAAATGCATAATAAAGAATGCCTGTAGCTGTCGCGAGCAGTATTCCCTTAGTCCGCACACGCTCCTCGGAATTAATCGCATGAAATATCCTAGTGAAGCATTCAACCATTTTTGCTCTTGACTTTAAGTCAACTAATTATGTTTGATTCGTACCGCCTCATTTTAACGAAATACGCCAGTGCCGGGTTCATTTGCTTCAGTTGAGGGGAAACAATCCCTACCGTAGCGCCCACTGTCCCCTTCCAATAAACGCCGTTGCCATGAAGAAAGGACGCGCTTCGTCTGATGCGAGTAGCTACGAAGGTAAATATGGTTGCCTACGGTGGGGCAAAGAAAGCACAAGATTAGCCAGCGAACACGACGAAGATGTGCCCTGCACGAAATGTTGGTGGGGGAAGCAAGCGTTCGAGGCAGTGTTGCCATATCAAGACACGTCTCCCCACTGTAACTTCCCCTTTTAACACGCTATTCTTTGTCGCGTATACTCCGGTACTGGTGGCGAGAGGGTAACATTTTCCCCTCGATTTTTGCTCCCTCCCCTCAACTGGCGACGCTGGGTCGACTGCAAATGTGCTCAGCACTGAACTTACCACACCAGCAGATAGCCATCAATCGTGTTCGGGATGTAAAAATAATAAATGGGTGAATTTTCACTTCTTTCCACTGCTTCGCGTTACAGCTATTGAGTTTTCTCCTTAATGCACAAAAGCCGGAGTACAACTATTTTATTACGACAAAGGTGTAATGCGTTAATCTAATTTATGGATAGAGCGGCCTTCTTCAATTTCACTCAGCCCGATGCATGTCCAGAAGAACCCACGGATAAAAATTGCTACTTGAGACAGTCGTTAGACAACTGTTGTCCAACGACGAAGGTATGCTGTGAGTATGCTTAATTCAATCAATTTCGTTCAACAACGCCATCGATATTATTTAAAGGGCAGTTAAGTGCATCAAAGCGATTAAATTGAATTAAATGTTCAGTGGAGGAGGGAGAAAAGAGAGCGACTTGTGAAGTAGACGGTATTGTTGCTACTGACGGGAATTCCTTCACACCGCTTTCTAATCCGCAACTTGACTGTGTCTGCTTGCCAGGATACACAGGTATATTATTTTGAATCTGTAACACAACAGTATCGAACAGATTTGGCGTTCTAACGCGCGAACATTTATGTTGAATCCCACGATCAGGTGAAAACGTAGAACCCTTCTGCAAGATGCCAAATCGCCAATTCTGCGATGCTCGGTTCAACAACCCCGACGAAATACATAATAAATGCGCGCCCCTCTATAGTCGTACTGAAGACGTCCATATCGGTTGCAGTCCCTATTTTATATGCCGTAAGTTTCTTAACGTTATCAATAGAATGCTTCGCAGATATCGCTCCTAATCGAATGTTCGTATTCTTACAGCGAGTAACGATGATGTCGTTGTTCACGGTCACGATGGTAAATCTGAATCAGTGACAGGTACGTTTTGTGTCCACAATGCACCCGATTAGCAAGGAAGCATTTGTTCGACATTCCTTGGTTACCTTTTCGATCAACAATTTGATTTGATATTGAAATTCTTGTTCTACTTTTGTTCCATTTGATTGCATTAATCAGCTGCCATTAATAAATAGCATGCTTAAACGAAATCCAAAAAGTAATATACATCGCATAGTCAAATTATGCCGGAAATTCGAAGGTGCTGAGCCATGTACAGGTTGTCAGCACATTATAAAATTAAAAATGTTTCTTGCAAAATTGACCTTGCCCCAGACATTTTCAAGATCAAATTTCTTTATGATTGTATCGTGTCTACTCACTGATGGGAACAAACTTCTCGAAGGAACTATGTATAAAAAATGAACCTTTCTAGAGGACCACGATACAAACACAAAAAAATTTTCATATTGAAAAAGTCTGTCAAGGTCAATTCTAGACCATATATTTAAACAGGTCTTTGCCGATTCTACGGTGTAGAATCATTCTATTAACGTTTTTCACGCGTAATTTCTTGACGCCCTGTGCAAGGTACTTATCAAATTGGAATCTGGTATTTGCAAGCTCGAACTTGAAACTGTTTCGAACTTCGGAACACATTCCAATCTGCGAGAGCCTCGCACACAATTTCACGATCGCTATGTAGATCTCATCGAGCTGTTACAAGCCGAAAGGGAGTCGACTGGATTCTCAATCAAACGTAGACATCGGTGTATTTAATCGATTAATTGTACATTCAAATAGCAACGAATATCAGTTGTTTTCCTCTACTTACGTGTTACAGATGAGAGTAAACTGTGTAAACTCGGTCACCTGACGATGCATATTGGTGACACAGTGAACGAAGGGAACACGACCGATTCGGCTTGTACAAAATGCAAGTGCGAAGTCCCACCGGTCCCAACGTGCATGCGCGAGGAGAATTGCGATGCCCCAAAAATTTCAACAACACCATCTCCGTGATGTCGTACTATAGTTTTGACGATTGTTTGGAGTATACTTTCGGGAAACTAAGGGATCTTTGTAAATTTACTCATTCAACGGGGTTTAGCCGACGAAATACCTAATATTGTATATATATTTGTTGTTCAAGTTGTTATTTCTGAAGTATGTGATTAATAAAACATATTACTCGCTTCGGCAATTAATCAATTTCGGTGAAATGCGAAACATATTATTTAAATTTTCGTTACGAGCCTGAATAAAGAAAGTTGTGAACAATGCCGCCAAGTGATACTCATTTGGGTATCTGTTTCCCCTTCTCCTTTTTTCACTCCCATTATCCTATTTCACCACCACGAACACACTCCAATGTTCCCCCCTAAGACCGTAGGCTGGTCATGTAACATGCCGCGTGGTGTCGCCCGCTACTGTGACGTCAATTGTTGTCTCGTTAAATGACACTAGACAAGATACAGAGAGTAGGTACATATGTTTTATTCTCCTTGATTTTCTCGATCTGGCGACACTGGTTGTGAACAGCAGCTTTGAGTACTTTTCTCGTAATTCCAACTAAACGAAATTTTGCCAAAATTTTCACCACGTGTCACCCAGTATACTAATCCAGCTTGGTAGAAAAACTGAAATCTTTTGGTCAACTTATAAAGAAGTTATTCTAATTTGAAGCGTGTGTTGTTCATTATGAGACTGTCTGACTGTATAGCTTAAAGGACCGAATTACTGTGCCTATATTAATTGATTAATCTGAATATCTTGATTTAGTAACTGATTTCAACGAGAAAAATCTTTTGACAAAATGTTTCCGTCTATTTGTGGTCCGTTACAAATAACAGTAGGTGAATGTTATATATTAGTATTGTACATAAAAATCCACAGTCTATTGATTTATCATAAAATTTCGAATTATATCGAAAGCAGGAGTCCTAACCAACAATAAGAACAAACTACAGAGAGCAAATATTAGAGATTTGAAGAGCTCTAATGATGTCTTCAGACGTTCAACGGAAATCAAAAGAATCCGAGCAAGAAAGTTCGCAACAGCGGAGTACTTTTCCCCGCTACGCTTCACTGAATAAATTTATCATTACGACAAAAGCAAACTTAAAAACAAGAAACGCAATTTTCCCATGCCAATACTCAATTACGCGGACGACGAAGTTGAAACATTGTACTCGTTCCACAAAGACGCCCCTGTAATTGCGAAAGTAAATGTAAAAATCATTCGAATAATTTCCTCCACGGTGAAACGATGTCTGTTTCAAAGTACCTCACGATCGTTTATTTAAAGAGACGGTCTCATGCCAGCGCTGCGAAGTTGAACAATTTTCATGACTATTTTCCAAAGCGATACTACGTCTCGCGTTATCATATATTTTTTGTTTCTCGTAGTTCATTTGGTTACCGTTTCGTCATGCAGAAAAATTCTTTATACAGTTTTAACTAGTTGTTTCTCAGCCCTGTCCACAATGTCGCCAGGTGAGGGGAGGGAGCATGAATATAGTGGAAAAGTTATCCTCTCTCTGCCAGTACCCGATTAGTCATGTGACTCTGTGACTCATTCGCGACAGAGGCGAAACGCGTCACGTGACCGGGCCGCGGCGAAAGCGTGGGGTAATGGTGTTGGTAGAAGGGGAAGGGTAGAGTGGGGGAACAAGTCTTGATCTTGCGACACTGGTCTTATCTTGGCCGCTTATATACCTATTCAGGTATAGTGTTTGAACCCAAAGTTCCCGGTTCTCGAAGTCTGTGTTTAAACTGCGATAATTTTGTGAAAAATAATAGTACAACGATGAATCTGGACTCATTTTAAAACTCGAAGCCCTTACTTTTGCCATTCGGTATTCATTTTTGTCTAGGATATTTGTGCATGATTCAGCAGGTGAAAAATCGAGGACACGTTTTTGGTTGAAAATGCTATAAATTGAACGTCTGTAAAATCATTAAAAATTTTTTTTTAATAAGTCTATTACAGATTCGCAGATTGGATCTTCTCCTTCACAGCGACTGCTTAAATCTTAATCTACGATATTTTGGGGCTGTTTTATAGAATAAGAAGCAAGAACAAAGGTGTTAGTACACTTCTTATTCAAAGCTGGATAGATCCGTTAGAAAAAATCGTTGATCAAGTTTTAAGTATTTGTTTTATAGAGGTGGCTTCAATCTTGAAATCTACGGTGGTTTCAGTCACGTGATAAATTTTTCAATGTTTTTAGAGACGAATAAAATCAATAAAAGTGTCTTCAGTTTCCCAGTCGTTGTATCATGAAAAAATAACAGATAAAAATTAACGATGGAGGGGAGAAGTACAAGGTTCGAGCTTGAAAATGGGTGCAGTTAGTCTTGTTGTTGATTATTGCTTTTCCCATTCGCCGTGAACATTTATGCAGAATTTTAATGGGCTCGGGTTTCAGGGTACGCGGTCTGTTCAATGACTTTCCGCAACGCGATTAGATAATCATTGAAAAATAGAAAAACCGCTGTGGATGCGTTAACGCGATCTATTAAAGAAACACGTGTCAGGGAACTCGATCGTGAGCGAACATGCCGTTTATCAATGAGCGTTATCCGCATTTTTCCAATTCGCAACGTGTACTGTTACTGCCATTGTTGATGCTCGGAAAATTTCTTACTGGAGTATCTCCTCCGACGCAAAATTATCTTCCGAGAGGCGTTGTTGTGATGCCGGCAACCGTTTCCATGGCAAATTAAAATATAATGTTCTTCACTGACCCTCCGCTTCATCTATTCCCTGTTCGAACGCTGTTGGGAGCTCCTTTGTTTTTAATCGTTTTCTACGAGGAAGAGAAAATTCCTGTAAATATACAGTGTGCTTCACCTAACTCGAGCATCTAAAATATCGCGCTTGTTTTTTATGGTAGAAAAAAATTGCAGAGGAAAACATTATTTGGTTGAGAGGGGTAAATATTATGATAGGTAAAATAATTAGTTAGCCGAGGTCAAAACGAATCCAACGACCTGTAATATTATTATTTGAAGTTCAAAATGATTTATATTGTTTTAAAATCAATCTAAAATGGTTAGGTGCGTGTGACACATGCTAGTTTAAATGGGAAAGGTAATCGTGTAATTAAATCGAATTAAATTACATTAAAACGTTAATGTATCCGTGAAATCGATAATCTAGTTTCCAATAAAATCTAAAATGGTTAGGTTCCCGTTACACATGTTAGTTTAAACGTTAAAGGTAATCGAATGATTAAATCGAATTAAATTACGTTAAAGCGTTAATGAATCCGTGAGATCGATAACTGCGGATGCAATTTTATTTTAACGCTATTTTACTCAGGTGGGTATCTACTTCTCAATAAAATCGTCGGTACAGTGAAGCTACGCGACACCAATTGGAGCAAATTAATCCGTGAAGATTCATTCTGGTCGAACAACTCGGTTTATGCAAAGCGATGATTATTAGAAAAATCTGTATTACCATTGTTCATTCAAGGTTTCGCGGCAGGCGATAAGAATGATTAATTTGCTACGTTAATTGAGAATTACGATTTCCAATAATTGTCCCAGCAGAAGCGATTTATTCCCCTATTACAAAATCCGTTCGAATATCTCCTTTCCATTTCTGCAATCCTACTCAACAGGTGGAGGGAGCGTTCTGGCTCGTACTGTCTATTTCTACGTGTAGTTGAGAATCGAATTCCACTCGAGGGAGGTTAAAGCCCCGAAACTCTGACATTCCTGTCGGCGCTCGCGTTCATGCGAATCGCCCCAACAGCAATACATCACTTGGCGATACTTTTATATTGTGATAAACTGCTGGCGGATTTTTATTAAATTTTTATGCGTCGAAATGTGTCCGCAGGATACGTGAAATTTACGCAAAATTTATTTAAAATAGCAGCGTTTAGTTTATAATAACGTACCCTATAATATAGCATGATCAAGGGGTGATATTGCTTTGTATAATGCAAATGTTATATTATCAAAATCTACAAAATGTTTCCAAGGGATACATAAAATGTAAACAAAATTTGTTTAAAAATGGTAGAATTAATAATTTGTATAAGAGGCTATATTGTAGTATAATAAAATAAATAAAATTGTATAACTCTCTAGTATAATATAACTCTTGTTATAATCTCAATGATTCATAAATTTAACAAAACTTTTACGTTCACGATAGATACAATTACTGGTCTAACTCAATCAGTGTCGCCAGATCAAGACTTGTTCCCCCACTGTAATTTCCCTTTCCACCGCGCTACTCTCCACGCTTCCGCCGCAGCCGGGTCACGTGAAGAGTTCTAGCGCCATAAATTTCCTGAAAATTTAGTCTCGCGTGCGTAATGTTCATGAACATAGTTCCCGACGTG
This sequence comes from Halictus ligatus, assembly GCA_028454255.1. Taxonomy (NCBI): domain Eukaryota; kingdom Metazoa; phylum Arthropoda; class Insecta; order Hymenoptera; family Halictidae; genus Halictus; species Halictus ligatus. The sequence continues at coordinate 13,136,201 of CM052129.1, forward strand.
ATGACATTGTCCGGTCACCTGTTACTGTTAATTCCATTGCATCCCGTCTACGTTATTTCATCCCTTCGGGGGACATCATTAAAGTTCAAGCTATTGATTCCGACCATAAACAACGTTTGCTATCTTACAACTACGACCTCTGCATGGAAGAAATTCTTGGCGACGATATCTCTTGCTAACACGCTCGCAGTCATCAATGGAATATTTTATTAATTACGGCGTATCCTACTCGGGAGGAATTAACAAGATGGAACGCAACAATCATATTCTTATTCATAGATCATACGATCTTATATAAAAATCGATTAACAATTTGTAAGGAAAAATGAAATAGATTGCAAAATAATTTTTAATTTTAAAATATTCTTCAAACAAATAGTTGAAATATTTAAAATCTGGTTTCGCAGATGTATTTCTTATTAGAGATAATTAATAAAATATGTTTTTGACCTCCAACTTTGAAGGTTGTTTTCGCCACTTCAATGTGGACTATGGACGATAAAAGAACATGTGTCGAATATTTTTCTAAGAACTACCTCTCACAAAGTTTTATTAGAATTGGCTTGTGTAACTTGAATATGTTCTCTTGTTGTTAGATAAACAATACACATACCAAATTTTATATATTTTTTTATATATACTCAGTAAAAAAATTTGTTAAAAATTAGTATCAATCAAGATACAACTGAAGTACAATTTAAACAAAACACTTAAAATGATAAGGGTTTATTGAGTAAAATGGATGGAGAATTTCGAAATGCAAAGGGTTAACAATGATCGATGACGTTGCTACTGATGTCACACTATTGAGTAATATTCTAAATTCGTTATACTAATAGCGAAACTTTCTATTATTAGGCAAAAGACGCAATCTGCTGCAGCAAGATCGGAAGTTTCTGTTCACGTATGTTACATTTAATATTTCACGCAAATATTCGGATCACGTATGTCCGATTACGTCACTGCTCGATATCGTTCACACAGATTTATACGGACGATGACGTCAGTCGAATGTATCGTGATCCGAATACACACTCGGAACCGTAATCGTTCAGATTTCAAATTTCCCGCCCTTGCACAGTTGCTAAATTGTTGAACAACAATACCAAAGTGAATCGGTTTTGCGAGATAATAATCGAGAACGGTCTGCTGGGAGAGTATTCCTTTCGAAACTGTGATAAAAGCCCGTCGCCAAAGGAGTGGAAGTGTATGATAAAGCTGTCATTAAGGATAATTGTATTGTAAAAACACCGAAGATTAAGTGGAAAATGAAGGAGATCAATTTTCTTATTCGATAAAATGTTCCTTTGAATTCTTGCTTGAATTGTCTTATTCTATTTTGTGTTTCTTTCACCTTTCACTTAGATTGTCTTATACAATTTTGATGTGCCTTTTATTGTTTACTTAAATTATCTTAGTGTATTTTATGCTCCTCTCACATCTCATTTAAATTTTCTTGTTCGGTAAATTTATGTTTAACATTTTACTGGAATTATTTTCTTTGATAAATATATATTCTTAATAGTTATCTAACATAACTATTATAAGAAAAGTATTATATTAAAAGTTATTTTAAATAATACTTTTGCGCTTTGAATTGGAATGGTTCTAATTGTATCGTTATTAACATAACTTTAATTAGTTATATCTCTTATTAGTCACGTTGTAACAGATAACACTTAATTATAGTCACCTTAATCAGTTGAAAATAACAATCTTCATTAGAAATTGTACGTCAATCATTAATCGAATATAATGAGTCATATAATGAGTCAGTGGCATTTTAGGTCATTGAAAGTGCATACTATAAAATATTACAGTCAACAAGATTTAAAAGCTATTAATATGACTATTTTAATCGTTTATACGAAACTAATGTCGTATAACACTGTACTGCTCGATTAAACACAAGTGAACTTAAGTGATCAATAGCAGGTATAAATTGCTTATAGTCAACTGACATCAACAGTCATATCAAAGTGAAAATTTCAAACATTTATCCATTATGTATAATCAATTAATATTAACACTTACGTCGGCGTGAAGATTTAAGCATAATAGGTATGAACTGTGTGTAATCATTTGACATTAACAATTACACCAACGTGAAAATTTAAAATAGTAAGTATGGTTTATGTATACATATATAATACAGACTATAGTCTGTTGGTATTAACATTTGCATTAACGTGAAAGTACATGTATGGTACTCAAAAATAAAATTAGTTGCACAATTTATAGTAATCATTTGTTAGTGTCAATTTTCAATGTTCATACTAATGTTTAAAAAAATTATTGCTAATGTTTATACAAATGGTGATTGGATACTAACATTGTTAATTATAGCTTTAATGATTTAGCTTTATTCATCAAAATTTAATTGTATTAAAAAAAGGTAATATTATTATAAAGATTTTATATCAGTTGGCAGTGACAGGAATTTTAACAAATAATTATAGTAACTTATTGTAGGATAATTAATCACATTTGTCTGAACGAATGTTATAGTCATTCAATATAATTAATCTATTGCTTGACTAAATATAAATAAACATAGAAAATAACTTAATAGTAAAAATACTATTAAAACAAAAAAAAATATTTTAGTCAGTTTATACCAATCCTTAACAAATACTATCAAAATCTCATTACAATATAAAAATTCACTGTTGTCGCCCGAAATTTATCATTATTCTCACTGAATAATCAATCGATAATAATTTAGGAAATTCGTCAATTGTTAATTAACATGAATGACCATCTTAATTATTAGTCTCAACTATTCGAACGTTGAAGAGGTAACATCAGACAACAGAGCCTAATCAATCGGTATGTAATTACCCAGCAGTCAGTAGCAATAATTTGTAGTCAGCAGATTTTAATTAATTACGCGACAGACTGTGTGACTATCCGGTTGTCGAATTATAGTTGGTCAACGAGAAGAAAGGTGTAGCGTTTCTGAAAACGACACACGAGACGGACGAAAACTGCCGGCGTGCGTACCTGGATGTTATTCGATCAATATAAATTGCCGACTGGAAATGTCGCGGCGCATTACCTAAAGTTCAACGATTCACGGCGAGAACGTGCATGCGTGCTTTACATTGGATGCCCTCTCCCGTTAAACACAGGCCCCGTACCGGATCCCGGGGATGATGTTTCGCGAAATAAAATTGAATTATGCGAGATTGAGGCTCGGGCCAGGAGGCGGCCTTACGAAATGTTCTTCACTCAAAATACAGTGATTTCTCTATATATTTATGTCACCAAAACCTGGATGATAAACGTCGCGGAATTATCCCCACTACCGCGGGGTATACTCCATGAGAGGCCACCAAGCTCGAGGGACCTCGGTAAACATAACACGGCTCGGATATGTCTCCTGGGCGATATACGACGCTAGCAAGGCCCGTGTTGTTGACATATATCAAGAATTCACTGTATATTCTTAAAATATAAATATAAATAACAAACATATATAAATATATATAAGAAACCTAATTAATCTTCCTTCATTCCATCCGACAGGGTCCCCAAAGAAAACCGTCTGTGGCCAGTTTGAAATCGGTACCCCTATCACAGGGGTAGTTTCAGCATGAGCACGGTTTAACTAATTGTGCTCGATTTCTTCCGTTTTACTTCACGAAAAATTACGAAAAAATTCACGAACATTCTACCTGATAGCACACATGATTGTGAATATTTTCCGAATTTTGGACTGCGAAATCGAATTTTCAAAAATTCCAGAAGTTTCGAATTGTGGATTTTATATTGAAGTTATCGGACGACCATGTTTATACTATTATAATAGTCGTGACTTGTTACGGCTATTAACGTGTATTTTTTCAGATTTTTCAGATGTTAGAAAAAAAATTGAAAATCTCCAAAAATCTGAAAAAATGCATATTTCTCATAGAAATTTAAGAGATACTCTGATTAGGTGGAGACGTGTCAAAGAGAGACTGCTAGATTCCATTGTGCAACGTGTCGGCGCGTTTATTGTCCTGCAACACGGTGACATTTTCTTTCACCGTTGCAGCAAGGATAACTCCATCGGGGCTGGTGTACCGTCGAGTAATCAAAGGGTACAAAGGTGTGTTTGTTTGTCATCCCCTCGAAAACGCGAGCCAGAGACGATCCGCAACACGATTTCCAACGATACCCAGCGCGCTGGACACGGTCTTTGATCTGCCGGACACGCCGCCGGCCACGGACATCTGACACTAGGTGTGCTCTCGAGCAACAGAAGAAGCCTCGAGGATCGATCCTAGAAAATTGAATAACCGTGGTGCCACAGAAACCCGGCTTTTCAACCAGGTGTCCCACAATGGCTGAACTTTACAATTGCCCCCTCCACCTTTTGGCACCTATTATACTCCATACTAATCGTTTCGACGCGCCGAACGCGAATATGACTTTCGTTTTTGGCGGAAATTCGCAGAAAACTTTTTTACTGGCGCATTAAATTCTACCTGTAACTGCGAGCCCAAAATGCACAACACCATTAAACTCCAGCGGCGGACCGTTAACATTGAGACTCTGGGCTAACGCGGTTCGGGGGCCAATTAACCCATATTAAGTATCAAAAATCATTGGCGCATCGAAAAGCGCGAAATAGGGTAAGGGACCCAATTACTGTGCCTATATTAATTATAGTTATTTTTGAAGCACAATGAATATTAAAAAAGAGATATTATATTTTTTCATTCAAATCAGTTAATATCAGTTATATTAGGAGGACCCATAACTAATCAATTATTTTGAAATCTAAAACAAACTTTGTAGTAAATTCAAGTTTTTATTTTTTAATTCGTTACATAATCTGTATCATTATCAAGGACAGATTGCCATCTTTCCTGCAAAGTTTCAATCCCCATCTTATAGAAATCCAGGGTTCGTAAAGCAAAATATGACTCAAAGTGCCTCCTTACATCTTCTACAGAAGTGAATGTTGAAGTGAATTATGCCACGACAGTTCCACCAAATGCACAGTAATACCTTTTTAAGTGATAAGCTAGGTTTAGCGGTTGATATTGCGATTTGACTTGCAGAAAGCAATTGCTTGGAACGCTTTATGTTATCATAAAGAATCAATTTTACATCTTCGGTAACGATTCTGCTAAGAAATGGATCTCTACGAAATCTGGATAGCGATGAAGTGCAAAGTGATCGACAAATATTCTTGCTGGCGTCAAATAATTGATGCGGTACCCATATTCTTTGTCTATATGCCTTTTCCATTTCGTGTAGGTGTCTTTGTATAGTTGACCATGTGGACCCAAGGCTTCTCGATAATTCTTGTATACTTAATTTTGGGTCAACATCCACTAGAGATTTTAGAGTGTCATTATCAAATTCAACTGGTCGTCCACTTCGTGGCCTGTCATACAGATCATAATCACCAGCAGCAAACCTTCTGAACCAACGTTGACACTTGTTGACCTTCAATACATTTCCATAAACATCGCAAATTTTCTGTGTTGTTACCGTTACATTAAATCCCGCATGAAAATGAAAAAGTATGTAATGACGGATATGATCCTCGGACGGTACAGACGCCGCCATTTTATTACAGGATTGTAAAAAAAATTATACTTTTTAGAATGTTTTGAATACAGGCTGTTTTACTGAAAACTGTAAAAGAATACGTGTTTCCTCTTTAACGATTGGTACTTAATGATCGGTAACGATCGGTAAATAATTGATTACTTAGGGGTATCTGCAATTTCCGGGTGTTCTGCGACAGATTCTCGAACATTCGGAAGCGCAGTCATGTTCGTGCAGAAAAAACGTTTTCCGAGTTCCGTTGACGACACGAGCGATTGGCGAACGCTTGGACTCTTGACTCCAATATTTATTTATTCTTCCACGGAGCAACGGTCACGGTGTTATCTGAGCCGTGGACACGAACTCTTGGAGATGCTGCTCGTTTCGCGATCTTTGAATTTTCACCCTGATTTCCCAGAGTTATTCCTTCCCTTTCGATCCTTGTACAATCCCCAACAACAAGTACCAACCCCTGCAAAAATTATTTGACCAAACAAATCGAGCGTCTAGCGTTGGAATCGTTAGTATTTTCAACGTGAAAAATATTTCCACTAATTATAAAGGCAAGCGTAGTGATAAAGCACGTTATATCGATTTTTGGACCTGTTGCACTGGAATACCTCTAAAACGAGTATAACGAAATATTTTGTCATGTCTGGACTGCAAATTGAAATAAAAATTTTATGCAAAATAAAAATTGTTTGGATCAATTGCAAGAAGCAGAAGATAGATTAAAATTTTTTTCTAACGATCTTTATGAATTGAATATAAGTATTAGTAGTATACTAATTTCACGAAGGTTATGCATGATGTAAGAATGACAAAGGTATCTAAATTTTTTAAGATTTTTATGTTAAATTCTATTGTACTGATAAACTATATTATTTATTATATTATATTACATTTATATGTGTATTATACTGTATTAATTATTATACTATATTACATTTATTTATGTATTATACTGTATTATATCGATTTGTGTATTATACTATATTTAATACTACACGTATAATACCATTATTATATTAATGCCGGATTAATAAAATATAGTAATTTGACTGTCAATAAAGATACTATAGTTTTCAAAATAGCACGTCTGTCCACTTAAATTCAACTCGAAACAGAGAAATTTTTATTGATCTTCCATGAGATTGTGATTTTGTTTTGTATCGCTTTGAATATTCATCTCGTAATCTCTACTCACGAGTTATGATATCCTCGGTCATCGATAAACTAAGTCACACTTTTGCGGTATCATTTTTCACAGAATTAGTGATCTGCATTTATTTCGTTGTTTCGCGTATTATCTTGCGTGCGTTACGAATCGTAACAAACATTGTAGCAGCGCAGCGTTACGAAACGGTTGTGTAATAGTCGATACCAACAAAATCATTAGTAATTAATGGCCGAATGCGATTTCGCATGCTGTATTTTTTTCGCTTCGAGGAAGCTTTTATTATCATCGGTTTTAAATAAATAGAACAATAATTATAAACCGTTTTTTTTACAAACAAAAAGATAAAAAAAGTGTACAATATTACATTTCAATTATAGCAATAATTCTGGATGAGCTTTGTCCATCTAAAAATTATCAATTGATAGCAGATTTTTATGCAAAATAATGATTGTTGAAGTTGAATAAAAATGTATTTTTTCTCTCAATAATTTTTGTAAGATGAAGGGACCGTATTCTTACTTTTTTTATCTATTCACGGTTTTGTATTTCATCCATTCATTTTTGTCATAAGTGTATAAAATCAGTCTAGTAACAAACATTCGTTATGATACACGTTAAATAATAATAAAAATTTATTTTTCCATATTTAGGATAGGTAGAATGTATTAAATGCGTTCAATAAACGTTTGTATGTAATACATTACATTATCTGTAAACTGTAGATTTTTATGCAAAATAATAATTGCCCGCATTAATTGCTAGAAGTTGAAGTTATGTAGACCTTCATTACTTTTCTTAAGAATTGTAATAAGTTGAAAACAGTACAGTATCTTTATCTATTTTGCCTTTTATCAACTCATTTTTATCATAAGCCATGATATCCGCAGTCTTGTTATCTCCGATCAATAATGCAACTTTGCAAGTTCAGATAACATTGTTGATTCATTATAATGACCGCTGAACAATTGCAGCATTGTAACTGTGCTATTAATAACGAACATTATCGATATAATTTTTATTAATTGGATACGTTGCACCTGCGTTTTATGCAACATCTTCGAATTTGTTGCTCTTTCTAGATTAACAAATAGCAAACGATTAATTTGCAGAAGTGCAGCGTGAAGTGCCTCTGTTCTGATAAATCGTTATCGGCTGTATTTCTTTTAATCGTTATCGGAAGGAATTATTATTGCTATTTAGCAATTTCTTGCACAAATTTTTAATTGATTCGTTCACAAATAAGTATAGTTCTGTCAGCTTCGAAAATTCTCTAAAGACCTTCTCGAAAAATTATTTTAAATTTTCAGGTAGAGATTATTTTCCATACTGTATTTAATCCAATTTAGAATTTTTTCTAAATTTCAGTGTATACGTCACATCTAAAATTATTAAATATTAAATTTTTTAAATTCTCCAAAAATCTTTTTTTCGAAGAATTATTGTAAAAATTCAAGTTAGTGACATTACAAGTTGCAGTAAAAATCTTTTCAGATTTTCCTAATGAAAAATTGCCAGATTGGCCTAATGTGTAGGATTTGTTCAAATATTTTAAATTACAAAATTTTCTAGATATTCCAGTATGATTAATGGATAATTATGCTGAATTCGGAGATCGTTATGCAACTGATTCATGCTGGCAAGTTACATTAAAAAAAATTCGATGATGTCCATGGCATAAAAAAAGAATAATTGCTCTATTTTAGTGCAGCTTGCGTTATATTGTCTCCGTTTAACCAATTAGAACGCAAACACACCGAATCGATTCGATAAGGAGCCATTAAATGGAACAAAACGATCGTTAGTCGAACTTAATTGGAGTCCTTTCACTATCGACAAACGCATGGTACAAACAAATGACTCAGGAATCGAAACGTACGAAGTCCATGATTCTCATTCAGGAAACGTCCATTTTGACACAATTTTTCCTCGTTCGTAGTTTATTTGCTTGAACAACCACTAAATAAAATACCGCGTGGAAACGACATTCGTTCGGCAACATCGACTATGTTTAATTTTATAATTTTGGTACTTACCGTATCTTCAATATTGTTTAACATAAAACAATTAGAAAGAAGATTTTGACCAAGAAGTATCAAAAGACGTTCCAGAAAATTTCATTCGATATTTACAGAAAAAAATCATTTGGTATCACCAAAACTCCAAGCCTACAGAAGTAAAAAACAGATTTGTTTTTTGTCTACAATATTATTTTTGTCTAAAAGATTCTTATTTGTACACATAAAATATATTTTCATCTAAAATATGAACATTGGTTTTTATTTGTATATCAGCGAAATTTTCTTATTAATACACATCAAATATGTTGCGATCTGCAACGTAAACATTGAAGTTTAAAAACTGCAATATTATTCTTGCAATGTTGTATAATAAAAATGGATACAAAACACATATACAAAAATATGTGTACAAACAATATACAAATATGTCAAATTTTGTATGTACAACTATATACAAATATATATATGCACACAAAAGTGCACGTACAAACGGACAAATCCCAGATTAATCAATTTTACGTAATTGTTGCTATTCATAAGAAACGCTAAAAGATGGATGTGCCCTATTACGAAGAAAAGATGTTCTCCCCTTTTCAATCTGCCGTTCGTTAGTTTCGATTAGCCGTGTAACAAGCACACGGTGAAAACAATGATCTGGATGACAGTGATGCTCGTGTACGTCACAAACTCTGGCATAAAATCCATTTCCGGTAGGGGGGGCCCATCCGGCAGCCGGAATATGTTAATAACGCCTCGGACGGCGAAAGAATGCACAGATTACACACAGCGTCATTTTCGAATGGATTAATAACTGGGCGCGACGCTGTTCGAATTGAGTCGTTCCAATTGGTATAATAATTCATTGTTTCAGCGGGCCACGTGGCTCGAGAGCCATTCACAAAGGAAAGGAAGTCGTGTTAACGTAACGATGCGTTAATTGATTCGTTGATAATGCAATGAAGTGTTTATTCTTCGAACGGGGTCAATGAATATATAACAATATTTATTTACCTGAACATAATACGTTATTCATCGACAAATAACATAATAATAGTCAGAGTTGCATAGTAAATGTACATACTACTAATCAATTATATTTACTTAAATACGAATGGTCGTTTTTCAAGGAAAATGAAACAAAAGGGAAATCAAAATAATAGGAACGTTTATAAATAACATTGGGAACGTGATTTGTGAAATTGGAACGACTGAAATCAGATTTGTATGCTGAAACTTAAAAAGCATAATCATTTTTACGTGGCATCGATAGTCACAAGAATTGATAATAAAAACATATATTATAAGTTAGATAACAATATCGTATACCTATTGATTAAGTTCGTTACATCATAGTTTAGAATCAAGCAAATAAATTGAACCTCTTCAGGAAAAGTGAGGTTATGTTTGCTGTAAGAGTGATGTTGCATCATCTTACATCAATTCATAACACATGTAAATAACGCAGATAAACAATGAACGAAAAGAGTTGCGAACAAAATTCTGAATATCAAAAAGATTTCGGTTCGGTAAATAGTGAAAAATCATAACTTATCAGCTACCAAAGATTTCCGTCAAAGAAAGCCGTCTTTTCCGTTCGGTGTCTTCCGAATAATCTGCCGAGAACGTGTTTACGCATCCGGCCTCGGTGTACCGAAGATTATTTCAGCTCGTAATCTTGTTTCCTAGAAGATTATCGCGCGCAATTGATCCTTAGAGACTTTTCTAACGTGCCGCGAAGTTTAAATCCCGAGGAACTAGTCCGAAGAACGAAAACGCCGACGACTCGCACAAACAATGTCGATATCCGAGCCGATAATAATTTATTAGAATACCCGGGGTTATCGGTTCTGTACTTTCGTCGTGCTTACAAGGTATTTTTGGATTTATGTAACGCGCTCCGCCGATTCGGAACGAGCATCCGCCTTATCTCGCGTGTCGCCATTTAAAAGAAACTTTCGGTGATTTGAAACTTGTTAACTCCGCTATGGGGGATTCGGTCCGCCATCTTTGCCACCCTTCTGTCCCGGTGAAAAGTCCAACAACTTAAAGTAAAGGGTCAAAAGTGCCCCCAAACCAATTTGATTTATGGTCACAACATTCGATAGGGCTCCCAAAAAAGCCCCTCTACGACAAGTTTCAAATAGCTACCCCTACCACAAGGGTAGTTATAGGGTGAGCACTTAGTTATAGGGTGAATTATGATTTATTTCTTCTGTGCGGCTCAATAAAAAATTACGAAAAAATTCATGAACATTATACCTAATAGCACACACGACAGTGAATTATTTCAGAATTTTTGATTGCAGAATCTATTTTTAAAAAAATCCGGAAGTATAAAATCGCCGAGACGTCCACGTTTATATTGAATCCCCTTTCTCGTAAACCACCATTCTGTCTCTTTTTCTAGCACATTCGTGCATGATATAATAATTGCCATTTACAGTTCTAAATATCGTGTCAGAATTTCTAAAAAATAAAATACCTGCGTTGAAAGTCGCAATCCCATTTTGAGCGTGAGTGCGAAACGATCGTGAACGAGATTTACTTTTTCCAGAAGCGTATAACTTTTTGCGACACGATATTACGTTCGCTACTATCGCGCCGAAACAGCGATTTTCAATGTACACCAAATGCGGCACGAAAACAAAGCCCGAAGCCAAAATACATAAGCCGGGTGCAAAAATTTCACACCTTGCCGTGATATTTAAAACGAATACAGATGAAAAAAAGGCTGAGGATTTTCAAAAATATTCCGCGAACGAAACGTTTGCCATTGTAACCCTTGATTCCGTTCATCTTCATTTTGCAACATGTACAACATATTGTTTGGTGAAAGAGCATCATGCAATTTATTTCAAATTTTATTTAAAGTAAGAAAAATAATTTTAAGTTAATTTTAATAATTATATTTTAATTTATATTTTTCTTTGTTGCAAATTTTCTATTGAAAACTAATTGAGAATTTTTATCACATTTATTGATCGGATTATCATGTACACATTCAAAAAGTTAAAACGGTCCGGCAAATGAAGGCTGATGCAGATACAAGCTTTTAAACAAAAATATTGTGAAGCATGAACGAAGCATTTCCATGTTGCTCGATCTATTTTTTTTTCTCCCCCCGTTGTTGCACCGACGGCAATTAAAGCTAAATGCAAATGCGAGCTCGCTTCGGAAATAGCGACGTGCAAACGAAAAAAAAAGGAGAAAAAGGAAGAAAGAGTGAATCGCGTAACGCGATAAGCCACAGGCCTCCGGGACAGAAAAAAATCGTGATTGCATGTGACACGGGACGATCATAAATCGATTTATCTGCGCCACGATTAAACATTAAATTCAGGGTATTACGATCCTCTCTGAAACAACCCAGAATAAAATTGACTTTGAATTTCCGAGGGCACAGCATCCCTTCTTTCGTAGAGTGCCTCGTTTGAACTTTCTGACAAAAAAATATTACTTTGAATGTTTACCCTTTGAAAGCGACGTTTAAAATGCGGTTAAATAATAACGATGAAAAGAACAATCATTCTTCAAACAAAAATTCTTTTGGAGTCTAAAACTGCATATGTACTTTGTAAAAATCAGTATTGTCAACGATATTTTTATTGCATAAATAAGAATAAATTACAATATTAGACTATATATTAGATATTATTTGATTATTGAGAACAGAGAAGATCGAATGAATTTTTTATTGCAATTTTCACTATATGAAATTCGTGTTGTTTTTTTTTCTTTTAGAGCGTAATCAAACTGCGAATAATTCTGTACTTCGCAGAAATGATGTTTATATAATTATACAAACACCGAAGTTCTAAATATATGGGTGACATTTATTTCTCAAAGAGTGCGCACCTAATAGTAATTTTAGAAGCCCTTGGCGAGTTAATGGAAGTCGAACTACGTAAATGGCTCACTTTCGATTAAGTTTTCGCGACCGGGAAGAAGTAAGCGAACTTTCCTTTTGCATCCTTCGGTCGGATCAAGATTGCGCTTAGGAGTTGACATTTATTTCTCGAAACTGTGTGAGAGAGAGAACTGCCACCCGTACGATAATTTTAAATATCCTTGGAAAAACTTTTACGCGACAATCGAACCACGTAAATAGCTCGGTCTCGACGAAATTTTTTTATTTATGTTAACGTAAGTTGATATCATCTTCTGCCGTGTTCCAATGGATGTTGTTCACACATCAAGGTTGAACGATGTCTAGCCATTTGTATAGTTGAATTCGCTTTACTCATTGCACATGAATTAAAGTCAAACCCTGTGAAAGTCAATTTTTTGTTAATACATTTTTAAAATTATAATAGAAATTATAATAGAAATAGAAAAAATATAATACCTCTTCTTTAATACTCACTATGCTTTAAAAATAAGGATGATTAATGTAGGCACAGTAATTGGTATCCCCATAATACAGTGAATTCTCTATACATGTTGCCGAGCCATGGCCGATAAATGTCGCCGAATTATCCACACTCTCCTCGGCGTTCGAGGCCTCTCGAGCTTCGTGAGCCCTCAGGCGGTATATCCCACGGTAGTGGGGATAATTCCGCGACATTTGTCATACAGGTCTTGGCGACATATACAGAGAAATCACTGTACTTCGAAAGCCGCCCGAGCTATCGTCTTGTATCAAATGTAAACTGTAATTCTTCATCAGCTAGATAATTGTTAATCCGTTCCTCGAATGCAGGGTGCAAGTTGAAGGTCTCGGACGAAACTTCGAAGAAAATAGCGGAACCCCATTGAGCCCACGTGACCTTCCGTACAATTTTCGTAATCCTGGATCCCGTGTGCACGTCACTCCCGGGGTATTTTTGCGAAGGAAACGAAAACGTTGTAACACGCTCGCTGAATAAGGTATGGCAGCGGGGAAAGAGGGAGGGGGTAGGGGGTAATTTCCGGCAAGGCTAACCGTTCCACCGGAATTGCATTTCATCTGGTGGAACAATTGTTAAAAGGTAGTTCGTAACCCTCTGGCGAAGCAATCCGGCTCGAGCGTGGACTCTTTTTACGTAGCTCGACTTCGGCTAATTTTCCCGGAGTTTCGTCTTGTTCGTTTTACAGCGGTTTCCATGGCAATGGGCGCCGCCTGATCCGATTTTAATGCAAATTCGAATGGTCCCGGTGTTCACTTCGTTGTACATTAACACCTGACGCAAAGAGACGTCCTTCTATTATTGTGGCAGGGACATTGTCTGTTTTGAATTTGTACGAAAATTCATTGTTATATACATGCATATTTATACACATTTATTTATATATTTATTTATTATATTTTATTATACTTTATTGTATTTTATTATATTCTATTGTATATTATGTATTCTATTTTATTATTCTTTATGGTATTTCATCATATCCTTTTCGCTACATTGTTGATCGTGATTCTCATAGTGCTAGATCTGCATAAAAATCCGCGTTCTAAAAATCGCGAGTAGAGTGCTATTTATCACCATATTAGATACTTGTTTATCCATGAATGACTGCAGCGTTTCTGCGAACGTAGATATTTCCTACCAACTATTTAGAAAAAAAACCGACACGTGTGATATAAATTCACAGTTTTGTAAATTATGATGATCATAGTATGTATGTGTGATTATCTGCTTACGTTTGCCTATGGTATCTTCGACATTATATTTATGTAATCAATGACTCGTTCGATCTTTCACTCGGAACGATGAAAAATTATTTCGCGATTTACCAGGAAATTGATTAGAAAAGATTATTATTATTTACTTATTGCTTTAAACCATATGAGGATTTAAAAGGGATTATTATTTATGTAAAAAAGAATTACATATAGTGCCAAGAATAAGTAAATTAATGTTATTTAAAAAATAGGTCATTATTTCATGTAGCAAAGAATTAAGAACATATTTACCACGGATTGCTTCGTAAACAAATGTGACTTGTTATGGCTGCAGTCGGAAGCATTCTTTCGTGCAACTGTTGTAAACACGGTCTTATCACGGAGAATAATAGACTGCAACAAAAGATGCATCATTCACAAATAGAAATAGGTCGAAAACATTTGCATATAGTCTGTTCCGTAAACTTCAAGTGCAAATAACTCGAAGGAATCATTGGAAAAGTCAATCTTATCTGTGCATGCGCTGGCGTTCTTGCGTATCACTAACGTAGACCATGTTAGGGTAGAGTATGCGTACAGTGAATAATTCTGAGTGATCTGATAACAATTCCAATACTAATTCTGTGTAGGACACAACGATCAAAATCCACAAACACGTTTACACTTTTATTTTCAAATATATCACTGGTACAGGCGAAAACAAGATACATTAAATTAAAAATGTCAAAGATATATCTGATATGATAAATTATTAATCTGTAAACTACTAATATATTTGTCAGTTAATTCGATATTTGTTTAAATCTTGATAATGATGACAACGAAGAAAATATTATTCGTTCTGGTTCATACATTGTAATGTTTATTACACATAACTAATTTTTCAGAATCTGTAAACCTTAAATTAATGAATTAATCAGTTTCCATGAAATGTGTAAAATATTTAAATAGATTTTCAATGAAAGCATCAAGCAATTTATATTATGCTACTTTTTCGTTCAAAATACATTTTGAAAATCAATTTCTTTTCTACGTTTTCGAATATTGAAAATTGTAAAATGAAACAATAATAACGTAGCGAATAAAGTCTTTTAAGTGAACAAATGTGTCGTTAAATGTTATGTTTTGTTGTAACAACGAAAACATAATTAACGAAACATAAATATAATTTATATAAACATAATTTATATAAACACCCGAATTGCGAAGCATATTGAAAACCTATAAATTGTTTAATTCATATTGAAAATTGGATACAATAAAGTTTCGTATGCTTCACGGAATACAATATGGATTCGTTTAACGATTTAATTATCAATAGTATTATTACTTCTTTTTGCGACACATGTTATTATTGCTCTCCGCATTGTTTCACAGATGTACGAGTTACCTAATGTTTCTGGCCTATTGTGCGGCGAATTGTGGTGTAATTGCAGGTTTGGAGATGGCCATGAAGATTACGCACACCACGTTCATTTACCAGATACAGATTTCATGACCGAGGTGTGCATTTTTGCGGCTTCTCAAGTATTTGCAATACCTGTCTCTTAAATTTTTGCTGTTTCTTTAATCGTTATTTAATTAAGTATACAGAATATCAAATGACAGAAAAGTGGAAGAACTTATTCTTTTTTTAACCCTAACAGATTCCACGGATGAAAATCATTTTCCATTTTAAATTCTGGAAAATCTTAATTCTTCAGCGATTATGTTGTTATTACGAACTGAGAAAATATGTGAAGTAGAAAGAATTTAGGATTTTCTTTTTTCCGTGAAATTACAATATTCTTGAATTTCTTTTAATAAATAAAATAATATTATACCACATCTCAATTCATCTTGATAAAATACAAATAGTTTAGTAATATTTTTAATGTCAATTTAGTAGATTGGAAATAATATAATATTCGTAAATTAATTTTAGTAAATTGCAAATAATATAATATTTATAAATTCTTTTAGTATTTTTACTGGTTCATATTTCACCCATAAATCTCTGTAACAATATACAGGCGACTAATGAAGACAAGACTAGGTTATTTATGTCTCCTGACAATATGCTGGCAGGGAAAAACCTACGTTTCTCAATAGAGACACCAGTTGCTGGAGTTCCCTCTAGCCCTCTCTTGCGCACCCCCATGGCGACGCCATGGTGGTTGATGTGGGTGAAAATTTGACACTGTCACCAACCGCTCCTTCAAGAACCTGCAGGCGTTTTTTGGAGAAAAAAAAATGGAAGGGAATGTCCCTTACAATAACAGTGGCAGTAAATCCATGCTCTTTGAAATATTAAACCCTACTGGACTCCAGATGTTTACACAAATTCCAATTTTCAATACAAATTCCATTCATTATATTTCTTTCAACAATTTCTTAATATTTCTCTAAAAATATTACGGAACTGTTTTAAATGTTCATTTTTTTGCTATGGTCGCAAAATAAAAATTTGTACAAACAAATGTAAAATACTAAAGCTTGAAATTATCTATACATTTTGTTTGGCCACAAATTATGAAAATAGCACTCCTGGAAAAATTGAAACTCTTTCACTTTATTTTCAATCTGGAATTCTTCATATGTTTAATAAAGTCCTAACAAAATTTCGAGGGAAATAGTGAATACTGTTTTTTCCAGTTTTCTCTCTTAATAATAAATCGCGAACAACCGAACGTAAAAGTGAATATAGAATATATAAAAGTGTAAAAGTGAATATTTTTCATTACTTTCTAAAAATAACAAGAATGTGCTACCCACACTTTTAGCAATATTTTAAAAATAACATACACCCAAAGCAATAAATTTGATAAATAATTTCTCACGTATGCATCTTAGAATCTTAACAATTTTAAATTAAATTCATTTAAATTTAAATTTATTCTATTTTTCCATCTACCCATGAAAAACTGTTTTCATCTACGTATGAAATCTGCAGCGTACTACTTTTAAACAAACAAAAATATACAGTGACTCACGAAAGTATTTGAACACTTATCATATAATACTTTATTCATTATAATAAGTATATTATATAGTACTTACAGAAATATTATTAACATTATAAATTGGTATGACTCTCTAGATTATACAAGTCGAATTTCAAGTGAATCGATATATGTATACAATAGTTATGAATTATTTCTTACAAACATAAACTTTGCTGATGCCACAAAGGTATTTGAACACAGAAATGAGCTCTAAGAATGAATGAAAACAAAGTTTGCCCCTGAAGCTTTCATCTTTAAACATTTGTAGCTCATTGCAACGTTGACCGATTTAGATGAAATATTCAGAATATGTATAATTGATACAGAAGTACAAAACGTACTTTCTAAATTTTTAATATAAACCCGTATAAAAAAGTTGAACAATACAACTTTTAGTACTTTCTTTATAATTTCGACCAACTGCAATTTTAATCAAAAATTTTTCTCACGTTATGTAGCGTTCTAACTTTTCAAAAAAATTCAAGTAATATAGTCCAATATTGACAAAGTTATGCGATTTTTAAGAGTGTCCGAATATTAGTGGGAGTCACTGTATATCGATGATCTCTGGAAGGATTGACCGAGTACGCGGACCGTCATCGAGACACTAAAATCCGAAGGCCACGATATTGTACACAATGAAAGATTGCGAGTAGCATGATGAATAAACGAATGACGGCGTAGCGGGCGTCCGACCGTTTACCGCGGCCCGTTGTGGCGCAATAGGGGGTTATAGCCTAATCGTCGCGCGGGTACTCACAGGTAAACGTTCAAGGAGCTTGACCCGGTGTTCTCGTCGAACCGCGCTGACGTCTGTTTCCTTTTGCGGGCGGCAGCGCACGGGATCTCGTTATCTCAGTGTCAGCGTGATGAATAGAGTACACACAAACCGTATGCCAATGTCCAGCCGACATGGGGACACACGACGGTAACAAGAGCCAGCCGAAAGCAGAGGGAGAGGGGACCCGCGAGAGCATAAAAGCACGCACGAAGAAAAGCATCGGAGCTTTTGTGGTGTTCTACCGTGGCCGCTTCTCTCGTGTCCCAGCTGATATTGTGTGACAGGCCTACTACGATCAGGCTTCTCTCTACGGGGACGTCATGAGGCATCCACCTCGACTCATGGGGACGGCCCTAGCATGTCTCTTCCTCATCTTCGCGGCAGTCGACGCGTCCGGTAAGTCGAAAATCTTTTTCCAAGTTTCTCCTCGTACCCGGAAATTAGCCAATCAGCCTACCGGTAATTACCTACGCAGTTTTTCATAGTCTGTGGTCTGTGGTCAAGACTTTTTAATCATGGACCTTCCCACAACAATTCCCATGGCGCGAGACATTTTCCTTTTGGTGTAGCACAATTATTGGAAGTTACATCGATTTCTTCTTCCACTAGATCAAGTGTTAGCAATGTGTCAACGCGGTGAAATAGTTTTCGAAAGTTTTTGGGCTGTTCGTATTTACAATGAGTGAACAAATTATTACAACTATTTGCATTCTATGGGTTTACGTTAACCCTTTGCACTTGAAGCTGTTTTAAAACCATTGCTTCTAACCTAGAATATCTCCATTGTGCATAATTTATTTCCTTTTATCCATACGGTCTCTTGCTCGCACTTACAACACTGAAACTTTTATGAATTTCTTGGGTACCAGGATAGTGTAAAAATTGTTTTAAATAATAGTGTAGCAATTTTTAGTGGCGCCTTAGAGTCGTCATTCGAGTGATAAGGGTTACAGTAATCAACTTTTAATAGGAGTTTTAACAAGAATATATTTGACACTAGGTTTACGGAGCACTAAAATATTTTGCATTACTTTATCAAAATAACAAGAACGTACTATCCACATTTTTAGCCATATTTTATATATATTAGAACTAAATTTGCTAAATAATTTCTCATGTATACATCCTTAGAATCTTAATTATTTTAAATTAAAAATATTG
Source organism: Halictus ligatus (assembly GCA_028454255.1). Classification (NCBI taxonomy): domain Eukaryota; kingdom Metazoa; phylum Arthropoda; class Insecta; order Hymenoptera; family Halictidae; genus Halictus; species Halictus ligatus. The sequence goes on from CM052129.1 coordinate 13,155,474, forward strand.
GAACCCGTCATTTTGATGGGTCCCGTAAACTTAGTGTTAATAAAAAACATCAATTAACGCGATGGGGATAATGTCGAGCGGACCATTAATAGGCTCAATTTTATTGCGTTATAAGAGTACGCTTTTTATTTTGAAATAAGAAAATCATTATATCCCCTCTTCTTCTTCATCCGAAATAGGACGAAAGCCGATCGCGAGCCATCGACTTATATCGAAAGAAAACTGAAATATCGGCATGGGTCGGAAATTACTCATGGCATAGGTCTTAGAACTCACATAAACAACGTTTATGTCGAAATGAAGTTACATTAATGATTAGTGAACAAATTTTGCTTCAAGGAGTCATGACAAAACACTACAAAAATGTTTGCCAACCTTAAAATTTTTCCATAATAAAAATTGAGGAGTAGATCAATCCAATCTTCAAAATGTTCCATTTATGACACTGTGACAGGTGAAAGGTTAAAAAGCTTTTCTAGCAGGACGATCTGCAATCTTTGTTCTCGCAGGAAGCACACGTGTTTTCCTTTAAGACAAGCTTCGGTATTTTCGTGACTCCGGCGAGAAAAAGGCGAAACTTTCTCCTGGAGGAAAGGAAATTAGGGAAACAATGATATACCTTCTCCGAAAAAATACCGGAGGGTTTATCGGGTAATAGAGGGTGGGCGGACACACTATACCGACGCAAAAATGATCCCCTCGCGACCGGCACGACGGGCGATACGTTTCCTTTCGAAAAACTAGAGAAATTCATTGATCGCTTGAGGGGCTTGACCCTACCCTTCGGAATTTTTTTCGGAACAATTAATAAATGTAACAAACCGGTCTTTTACAGTGGTATTGACACAGCTCTTAACTATAATTCTCCATTTTATCCACAACGAAATATTAAAAAATGGCTGAGTTATTTACTATTTTCGAAACGTCCTTTTATCGGTACATCGACGGATGGCTGCCATTAGTGACAAAAACCTGAACCGTCTGAAATGAACAATTTTTTTTATTCTCGAGCTAGAAGGTATCGTCTAAAATGTAGCGTAGAATTTTAAAAAAATTCAATCATTTGTAGAAACGGAGTTGGCTTAGAAATATCGCTTTTTACGTAGAAAGATGAACTTTTATAACTCGACAAATCTTTGAGATATTAAAAAATCCTACGATGCATTCTATCGGACCACGTACACAGTATTTGGTTAAACTTTTACGCAAATCCCTCGTGGGGTTCCTTTGTGATATTTATGTATTACGCTCGGACCCGCGAGGGTGTTCGAAATTGTATGGAGGTTTCGAATTTTGAAAAATCGTTTTGACGGAATATTCTACGCGCACGAAACTAAAAGTGACAATAAAATTTGATTCGTTCGAACGAAGGAATTACGAGAAATGTGTAATGCAACTCCCTTAGGAAGCATATTTTCGACACCGGCGGCTCGTAAGGAGAACCAAAAGGCGTCCCTTCGTCTTTTCGTTTTCTTTTTCTTTTTTTCCCCGGTCGCTCGTCTTTCGGAGAAAAACTGCCGGATTTTCTTCTCCTCGGGAAAACAGTTTTTTGTCGAGCACAAAAAATTACAGGCCAACGGTATTTCGTGGGAGAAAGGGTCGGCCGTTCGTGCGTGTTAAAGGGCAGCTGATAGAATGTGAACCATTTATGAGTATATGCTGGTGGTGGAAGACCGTGGAACAGGAGAAAGTTTAGGACTGTTTAATTATTCACATGATTTTCCTCCTCTTTCGCACGATTTTCCGTTTACCACTCGACAGCAGAGGAACTTGTTAGATTCTATTCTATAAAAATAATTCGTGTAGTAAAAACTACTAGAGTTTAATATTATTATTTTTAATAGTAGTATTTCCAGTTATTTTCTGACTGGCGAAGTCGACTGCAAATCCTTTAACATTTTCATAGTTGATCTTTGTTGATTGGAACATTTTTGTAGAGAGATTAAATTAAAAATATCATATTTACTTTAGTTTTAATAATATAAATGCTTTCTAGGGTCAAACTTCACCTTCTGGGATCAAAATTTTTTACTTTTTTAAATATAATCCCATAGATCTTGACGAGACAATTCTGAAAATCGAAGTTTTAATGCGAGGAATTCAATGATTCAAAAGTTATGCGTGTTCAAAGATGACCTATTTTAAGCGTTCTTGACAGATAAAAATAAGCAATAATAGAATGGTGAACTTTTCTTTCCAATTATTGATCGTTCTATATATATATTTACTTTATTATCTGAACTTTCAACTCGTTACAATGTCCAGTTTGCACCTCACGAATGCGAGCTGTTTTAATTTATTAAGGAGTCGTTATTAAGCGTTCGCCAAGTTGTTAAAAAGTTATAACGACTTCCGTTCATCCTTGAACGAACCGAGACACTTTGTTTCCGGCGAGATAAGAAAATTTTCGAGTGCCATATTTCGTTATCGCATTAAAGGAATTTCTCCAACGATCTAATAAACGTCATGTCCTCCCTCACCGGCATTTTTCAGCTTTTTTAGAGCCTCGGTATGGCAACTAACGTAACACCCCTGTACTCTGACGAGTTAAAAATTTACTTTAACAGGGCTGGAAGTTTCTTCGACAAAAAATTTCCCTTTATTAATCCGATGCAACACGCTTTAGAAGTTTTTTTCTTTCGGTTTTTTACGCTGAAGTAGGGCAGCCTGTCTTAAGCTATGATGAAGAAAGTAATTGTTTAATTTAATTTGGAAAATGTGGTTTATAAGTTTCTCGGTCTAAGCAATTGATATTCTCTAGATAATTGATATAAACCTAACTGTGTTACATTGTAAATCGATACTGATTATACGAGGCTATAGAAATATTTAAACAAATTGATTAGTAATTATTGTATTCGTGGCAGGGGATTTATTGGAGCTATCGGATATTACAAATAAATAAATTTCCTTGGAATTAATTTAGACCATATTTATTTTGCATAGAAATTCGTAGTGTAGTTATTGTTATGCTTCGACTAATTCAGATTAACACTAGGTTTACGGGACCCGTCAAAATGACGGGTTCTAATATTTTTAATTTACGATTATTGAGATTGTGATTATTGAGTTCGTCTACGTGGAATTACTCAAGAAACTTACTTCCTTAGGTATATATTATTTTAAAAATGACTGAAAACTTGAATAGACACATTCTTCTTCTTTTTATAAAGTAATGTAAAATACTCAGTTTTAATGCTCCGTAAACCTAGTGTTAATTGACCCATACGTAAATGTTGCTTTAACAGAACAATCCCTCACTGAAATAACTCTAACTGAAGATATATAAAACTGTCTAGACAGAAAAATGTCTGGAGAATGGAATCGAAAGTGGTCGAAGTCGGGACGGAACGAGACCCCGTGAGATAAAAGATAGTATTTTCTCAAAAAACCCTGCGTCAACCCTACTCAGAAGGGAGCAAGTGATAATCGTAAGATAAAAGATAGAACGTACTAGTCTGACGCACCTGTGTATAATGAATCTCTGTACATCACATGACATCGGAGACTGTATCTCATTTATGCAAAAACAAAATTTTGTCTTCAAACAAAGATATTAAGAATTTAATATTTGCCAGTTAAAGCTATTAAAATAAATTTTATTTTAGTAATATTTGATATTAAAATCATATTAAATTAGTATCTATTGTTCTATTAATATTATAGTGTAACATAAGCCAGCTTATGATTAAACGCTACATAAAATGTTGACCACCACTCAAATTATTATCAAATTAAGTATTTACCGCTTAAAGCTATTAAAATAAATTTTATTTTACTAATATTTGATATTAAAATAAAATGAAAGCAGTATTTATTTTTTTTTTTAAATAATATTATAGTGTACCATGAACCAGTTTGTGATTAAACACTGCATGAAATATTGATAGAATCGCTGAAAATATTGTCTTATTAATTATTTATCACTTAAAGCTGTTCAAATCAATTTTTCCTGAGCTGTTCATTATTTTATTCATAAGTTCTCTAATTAAAAAAATTTTCCTAGCCTTCCTACGCCTCCTACGGAAATAATTACACGGAAGATCCACTTTCCCTATAAATTAAAAGCAACCTACCCCAGAGCCGATCTCAACTCCTTATTTATCAAAAACATAACAGCACGAATATCACATGCTTGTACATATTTTTGCTTTTAAGCCGTGTTGGTTTCGACTACTGTTAAATTAACAAGCAAACATAATAACTCGGATGCAAACGTAATGTCGTCCAAACAAGATCGATTACACTCGGTTGCATACGTACTGAACTTATTTGTCAACACTTGCACTTCTAACAGATTGCACGCGTAACTCTAAACAATGTAACTAAGCATGCATTGCTGTAGAACTCAAATTTCCGTCGAAACAGTAATTATAACATAGAAACATTCATATTTAATTCACAAACGTGACATATTTGTTATTCCATAATAAATGTCGCTTGTACAAATATAAAATGAAGAAAATATCTGTTCATTTGAAAACATGGGTACAGTGTTTACTCGATACTTGTCCGAAACACGGGTTTAGTCACGGACATATATCTGTAAGGAGATACTATTCCTTACAATCCTCGGCGACCGAGGTCTCTCGAGCTTCATGGCCCTTCACGGGATATACCCTACGGCAATGGGGATAATTCTGGGTCTTTTATCGGCTAGGCATTTGGGACATATATAGAGTAAACACTGTATTTAATTTCGACATATTTAATTCATAAATATTGAATTCATTGAAACATGTGTACTTAATTTATCACATATTGGATTTATAAATGTGACATATTTATTATTTATGTATTATTTATATGTTTGGTATCCTCCACAAATAATAAAAAGATTCTAATGGAATGCGTTAAATTGGAGAAGAGGCAAATCCGAATTATATTTGTGCGAAATCCGCGGACAGAGTCCCCGGATGGTCGTCTATGACAAATACTCCTCTGCGACGTTAAATAAATAACAAAAATCGGGGTGTACCGTTATTGTATTCACGCGAATCGTTCTCCCCGGAGCCGATGAGGTACGGGGTTCTCGCGAATCGGTGAAATATTTCGAACAGCCCGTAGCCGTGTGCTGATTCAATTTACACGGGAAAAGTCATCGGCCAGCTACAATGGCGCGCGAGAGCAACTCTGCGCGGCAACAAATTTTCATTCAAGTTTGTTCAGGGCCAACTTCCCGTACGCTCGCCTCTAAAATGCATGGAACTACCCCTTTGCAGGTCTCCGAGGAGTTTCATGTGGACCGAGTAAATAAGCTACCGCCCCCGCAGATACGTATCCCGAATAAAAGTTTTCATCCATCGCGAACGGTGACGTTGTTATCGAGGCCACCATAAGAGAGAGAGAGAGAGAGAGAGAGAGAGAGAGAGAGAGAGAGAGAGAGAAAGTGAACTACCCTCTCGGTGAAAAGGTTCCACTTTTCCCTTGTTTCCTTCAAATAGCTCCTTAGTTTCGGTTAGTATCATTCGTAAGGGAAGCCAAGAGTATTAGGTTGTTTAGAAATAAGTTTTTTCACACAATTTCGTACAACCAACTGGCTCACCAGTGAATGAACATAATTCGATACGAATTATTTCGTTTAATACAAACGACAAAATACTATACTGCATTTTTAACACTAAAAAGTAAAAATATTTAAACTACCATGTCAATTTCAACTCGATAATATTACACAATTATTATTGTGCACAGAAATCCATAGTGTATTAATAAGAAACATTACACGCTTTAATAACTTTAAATATAATAATTTTTGAAAAATTAAGATAGAGAGTTATGCCCTCTTCATGAACAATTTAGAGTGACCCCTGCACGTACGCTAAAATATATGCAAATTTGTCATTTAACCCTCGGACTCCTGTGAGTAGTTCTAGGCCTATGTTTGCCAGTTTTCTTTCGATATAAAGCAACGGCTCGCGGCTGGCTTTCGTATTTCGGATGAAGAAGAAGAAGAAGAAGAGGGGATAGCGAATCTCTTATTTGAAAATAAGAAAAATAAAATAAAATTGTACATATTAACGGTCAGCTCGAGCTCATCCCCGCCGCTCTACGGGTCACGAATAGCCCGGGCATAGCATACGGATACATAGTATACGGATAATATTCTGAAACGATCGAAAACTTTCCAGCGACGCGTACCTCGAGTTCTCGTGTCTCGCGGAAATCGAGCGTTGTCGATTCGCGGAATTATCAGTCGATTCGACGCGAATTTGCCGATTAAATATGCCGGATGATAGAGAAGGTCTACGAGCTACGTTGGTGTCAAGAGGTTAATCGGCGGTGTCAAGGATGAAGAGATTATGCCCGGCAGTGCGATGTTGAAAACGGAGATTAATTCGAAAAAAGATAGGATTACACGGGATTGTCAGACGAACAGAGAAATTTCACCCGTGACTCGACTGCCGGGGGCTTTCTTCCGAATTAATTCGCGAAAAGTGCAGATGCCGGATTCGTCTCTATCCCTCATCCTGACGTGGCACACTCTGTTCTGCAGTTTTACTCCCCGCGTTCTACCTTTAGCCTCGCAGAATTATGCATCAAGGCGGATTGCAGTTTCCTACTCACTCGAAAAGAAAATCGAAATCCAATACATCTTCTACTGTTGTAATTTTAATTTGTCAGTCCCATAAGTATTCGTACGCTCTTAGAAATCGTATAACTTTGTCAATGTTGGACTATATTATTATATTGACAAAGTTATGCGATTTTTAAGAGCGTACGAATACTTATGGTACTGACTGTACATACTCAGAGTGCGATAGAGTATAATGAAGAAGCAGAAGCGAGATAAAGTTGTTTTTCACTTCTTAAAACATTTTAATAGATCTTTTAGAAATGTACTATTTCGCTCGCTTTTACCATAAATGCATACAATTCACAGTCTAATTATTACAAATCATTACAAATCATTACAAATCATTACAAATTATTAACAATGTTCAACTAAACTGTAAACAATATTTTAAATGCTCTAAACTTTACGAACTGCATCTTCTATCAAGATTCGAAACTATAGAAATTTTAGTACAGAGAATATAGTGTTATACTGCAGATTTTTGGATTTATAACACATAATTTCTGAACTACTGATCCCCTAGGATTAAAACTTGGATTTTCAGCATTTTCTCGCCGAAACCTACTGGATTACATATCAAAATGTTGAAAATTTCTGGTTTCTGTAGGTGAAGTTCTTTCCAAAAATTGATAAAAGATCAAAATTCCAATTTTCGCCAAATCGAATTTCTTTTGTTTACAATACTTTGACACTGCCCGGTTCATTGTTCATTGCTGTGAAAAGGCCAGCGTGAAAGTAATTGATGGAAGCTCGAATATTAAATAACTGCGAGCGCAATTGGCGTAATGCAGATAACTGCTCGATGCGACAATGCTATAAGACACAATATCAAACGATACTAATCTGCGTTACGAGCACAGCTGGAAACGGATCTAAAAATGACTGAAACTGTTATATAAGGGTTCTGATTAACACGTTTATAAATAGATTACGTGTTTGTGATAAAAATGGGAAGATAAAATTTTAAAAACTAAAAATTTCATTTTAGTGTTATTTTCTATTTGTTAAAACTGTTGAGAGATGAAGTAAATTCTTATTTAGCTCCTGTTTCTTGGAATTGATGCAGAACGGTATTATTTTGCATAAATATACACAGTAAATGGTGTCCGAGAATTTAAATACATTTCTATATTATTTACAATTTATCAAAACGGTTAAGAGATGAAACCAATTTTTATTTAAGGCCTGCTTCTTGCAACTACATCTGGACATTATTATTTAAAGGAAGAAATAATTTTCTTATTTTGCAGAAAAATCCACAGCGAAAACTTCAGAAAAATTTAAATGGATTTTTATATTTTTTTCAATTTATCGAAACCGTATACAGGGAAAAGGCGAATTCTTTTTTGCAACGATGATTTGTACAATTTTATACAGCGTGTTATAGCGTCGCTGCCGAGTGTACGATTATCTCTGACCTCCGTCCGCTTACGATTTTTTTCATCTTAGCGAGTAATTATCATTATGACCAATCCGTGAACTTTGAAACTACTCGGATTTTAATTTGAACGAAACTCCGACCGGAATAACAACGCTCGGGGTTTCATTATCCATGAGAAATGGCTACCTAGCAATGGTTGCCAAGGGTAGAATCGATTTACAATGTTTGACTTGTTTTTAAACGTTCTTGTTCGCCAACAGCGTCATGAACAAACTGCGGATTTGATGCATTTATGACGAAAATAAATTGAGTGAAACTTAAAATTGAAGAAATGTTAAAAGAATTTCCACCGATATTAATATTAATATTAATATTATATTAATTTCATTAATTACAATATATCACTTACCTAATTGCTACAGCAGTTCAAACCAGTGCAGAATAAAAATTTAACCTAATTCTTCAATAAACATACTGCGTAATCCGGCATGCGTAATCTACACGATCTATGTCACAGCATGGACACGAGGTCATTGAGCGTAGATCAAGACTTTACTGTAATCATTTTATGCATTCACAGCAATATCGAGTAGATGAAATGTTAAATTGTAGGAAAATGTAGAAAATTTGAAGACGTCGCCATATTATTATAATCAGACCATTTTTATTTTACATAAAGATCCGCAATCTAGTGAATAATAATTTATTTGATCAAATATTTTCTGCCAGAACTGTAACAATAAACGTCGATATCGGTTTACCTAAGTTTTGTAGTGAGGGCCAGTGTTTTTTAAAAGAATCGTAGAATCAGTTTATTTCGTTTTTGCTATTGCACAAACGCCACGCGCAACGAAATATTCGAAGCGAATGATTCGCGTTGCACGGCGGAACAAAAGGTAAAGAATAGCATCGACGGTTGTAGTTTCGAATAAATTTTTCAAAATCCCATCTCGAAAATAGAGTGCCACGGAGAAATGGGGTCGTATCTCCGAGGACTCATCGTCCACGCATCACATCGGATCGAAGCGAAGCGTCTCGATGTTTCGAAATTCTGCGAGGGATCGACGATATGAAAGGCTTCCTCCATTTTACGTAGTCAATTTGTTGATGAAGTTAGATGGATGATGATGAACAATGATTATCCCGCGGGTTCTTTGAATTATTAATAATGGCCAGTCTCTCCCATATTTCTGCCCCAGTTTCGCTCGCGAGACGAGCCGTATTTAATGCGTTTAAGGCTTATTACTAGTCTGTGGATTTTAGGCACTTATCTCGGAAAAGGTTACATCAAAAATAAAATAGTGAAAATATTCCAACAATCTGGAAATACTACTATTTTGGATTTAATAAAATAATTAAGAAATAAATGTATATGTAGCCCCTGTACGTCAAAATTAATGCTGACAATTTTTATTTTTCATATACATCCGCAGTCTACTTGTAAATTGTGCCATTTGAATTTCCTTAATTGTTGAGGAATTAATGGATAATCATTACCGGAAAAATTATTTACAGAATATTTTCAAATCAAGAAAAGATAGAATTTTGCAATTTTTTAGTTTCTGGAATGATTGAAACATTTAGAATTTTATTTAGTAAAAGACTTTTTGTTACTATTAACATTAGACGAAAATTTCTGATTACTGTGACTACTAATTAATACTACCACTACCAAATTAAGAAACTACTGCATATACTGTCATGAGCATTGCCAAAAATCTTAACAAATATTCTTTTTTTTTTTAATAAAATAAAATTGTCACTTTCAGTGCTCAGCTGATTAATAGCACTTTTAATTTTTATTATTAAGTAACATTGGACTAAGTCAGTAATTAGTTATAAGAACATGAAATAAATTAGTTGTGGAAAGGAAATAAATCTAGATATAGCGATTATAGTAATTGTTCAGAATATTCACGTAGGATGGGCACAAAAATAGATCGTCTAGAGGATAGAAATGCAGACCATGTTCTGCTAATTAGAACTTTATCTTCCTCCAAGGTGTAATAGTGCAAAATTGGAGAGAACACTTTCGTATTAATTTTGATAAAGTCGCCACTGGTGTGAAGCATATTTTACGATAGCTATTTTCACAAAAATGTATGTTTTACATAGACACTTATTTTTTTCTTAATAATTTTATCTAGTTGAAAGCAATGAAAATGAAACAGTATTTTTGAATTCTTTAAAAATTTTGTATTTAATGTACCCATTTTTGTCACGAGTGCATAAAAAATTGTAGTATACATAGAAAATAATATATACTCAATACAAAATCAAAATAAAAATTTGCGACCTAAAGCACAATAAACTGGAATGAAGTAATAATTGATTTTCAGCCTAAATAGTATTTACCAGTTTAAAAATAATCTATGAACATTTTGAAATTCCTCTAGTGTTTTTTTTTAATGAAAAACTTTTGTGAATTGCAACAACCTGGAATATAAACTAAAAATTATTCCTCTAGTATTTTTCCTGTTTTGCATAAAATGTTCGTATATAAAATACGAAATAAAAATAAACATGTTCCACCTCAACTACAACAACCTGGAATAAACTAAAAATGATAAGAAACTAAAATACGAAATGAAAATAAAAGTAATCTCAGTTACAAGAACCCGGAGTAAACTAAAAATGAATTTCCCAGTTTCAATAAACGCAACGACTTACGAAAACAATATACGAACATTTCAAAATACTTCTAATGCTTTTCACCGTGTTTCTGTTCGTTGGTAATGAGGTTTAATGCAAGGAAAGGTGAAACACGCTCGAATGCAATAAAGGCTGAGCGCAGGCTACGGCCGAGAGCCTATTACTCCATTTACACTGGAAACCTATCCTTCGATCAATTTATCAATTACGCAGCAGATGTGCAAAGGAACAGTTGTTGTTAACTTCCCCGTGCTAATAATCCTACGAGTTTATCGAACCCCTTCGAACGCAGAAAATAATTCTTATCGGCCGCGAGGGGCAGAGCGAGCGACGATCGTCGAAAACAATATTACTCAAGTTCAAGTGAATCCTCGCGAATCTGTTTACCAGATTCAACTATCGCGGAACGGCCTCCCTTTGATAATTAATCATCCTCCTCAACGACAGAAATTAGCTTCTGCGAACCCGTAGAAAATTCCGTTTCGGGCACTTTGATGATACTCGACGAGAATAAATGAACCTCCAAATATTCCGATCTCATTAGGGGGGAGGGGATCTGTAAACGCTTCAAAATTTAATAATTTCGTGAATTTTAATTTTTTTGTTGCAATCGATTTAGCTATTCTCCCGTCACACAGAACAATTTTTTATACAGTTTTAAACACAAAAATGAATACTACCAAAATATATAATTTATTTTGGAAATTGGAAAAATGGCGAATATTTGAATTGTATATTCCGAAATTTCATTCTTGGCAATTTTGTAATTAAAAAAGTATGATAAATTATAAAAGTATAATTTTCGTATAATCGGCCATGTTAGTTTTCGAGATTTTGTATTATTTATATTTGAAAATAAAAATGCTGCTAAGTCAATTGTGAGAAACAATTTATGACAAAAATTAGTAGACGCAATTTGAAATAGTAAAAATATTATAGAAGAAATGAAAAATACTGTTGTACTATTTTCAACCTGTTAAATATACGAGAGAAAATAAATTTCCAATTGGCTCCAGTTTGGTAGAAAATTTTTTTATTTTGTGAATTACGTGAAAATTAATTTTTCAAATAATTGTAGTAAGTCGAGAATGGAGTAATACTTTAGTGTGATAATTTATCGTTTAAAAATTGATTGGTTGTCACGACGCAAAGCTATAACCTTGAAGTGCCTGTAATAATGTAATCATCCACAGTAAATGTTAATATTAAATTAAAGAGACACTGGATCATTGTCTAACAAGATCTAATGAACAAAAAAAAAACGAAAAAGTCCTTGAAAGTGACAACCGCACATCCTGATCCAGTTAATGGTCGCCGAGTGCCATTTTCACATTGTTTCGTTAACGAGTTAAACGCGTTAAAGTACTATAGAGTACTATACCGTATAGTCGGGGGAGGGGGGAAAGAAAGCGGAAGAGGTCAAAGTTTTTCATGGATGAAATTATTGTTCAGCAAGAAAACTTGTAATGGGGGTTCGATGCATAGATTTCACGACGACATCATGGTCGTTCATTGACTTCATTATTACTCTCTAATAGATCTAGCAGAACAAAAGGACTTTTGACTTAATATAATTTATGCAACCGGACTATACAAGTTAACTTGATATTTTTATTGTGAATAAACAGGCTTCGAAAACTGATGAAGCGCACGTAAAATGAACACAGTTTCGTGTTACCACAATTTACTGAAATCGTATCTACGAACGGCAATTAAGTTTTATTTACTGCTGTTTTACATTTGCGAATAAAAATTTGTATAGAAAATCACAGATAGATGTTCAACACTGTATAGGGTAAGAGAACTAATTACTGTGGGGGTACCAATTACTGAGCCCATATTAATTATACTTATTTTTAAAGCATTTTAAATTGTAATTGTGTAAATAAATAGCTTCATAAATTATAATTTTGTAAATACATAGCTTCAGAAACTATAATTTTGTAAATAAATAGTTTTATGGATTATAGTTTTGTAAATAAATAGCTTCAGAAATTATAAATATCTTTGTATAAATTATAATTTTGTAAATAAGTACCTTTATATAAATTATAATTTTGTAAATGAAAAGCTTTGTAAATTATAATTTTGTAAATGAAAAGCTTTGTAAATTATATTTTTGTAAATGACAAGCTTTGTAAATTATAATTTTGTAAATTATAATTTTGTAAATGAAAAGCTTTGTAAATTATAATTTTGTAAATTGGTAGCTTCGGAAATTATAATTTTGTAAATCAGTGGCTTCAGATTTACAATTTTGTAAATAAATAGTCTTATAGATAAATAGCTTTAATTTATTTAGTATATGTAAATAAATGGCTTCTAATTGCTTTTGGCACCAAGAAAACCTCGACACGAAATTCTATATTTTTCAAGATTTTCATAGATCAATCTGCAAAAATAAGCGAGTTCGCGTAGTCACCTGTTGTCCAATAATTGCAGCCATCTCCGGTGCATACAAACGAAGAAACTAACATCGCGGAACTCTAACAAGTCTTGCGATAATTAAAACAAGAGATGAACTCCGATAAGATTCTAAAAAATTTGCCTGTTACCTTTAATTTCGCGAAACTCTCGAAACGAAAAGAAAACAAAGCAGGTGATTGTTCGTGTTCTTTGTGAAGCAAAACAGGAAACTGTGTACATATTTGCACAAAGATCCGTCGCTTAGTAATCACCCTGTATACAGAAACAAAGCGATCAGATTGTTTCATAGAATCGCACGTGTTTCACGAATTACATTTTCCTCAAAACAATCATGTGTCTGATTACACACGGCCGGAATGGTGTGCGTGCATCGGTGCACACTGTTGCACACGCATGAATCTCGCAACCGCATAACCGGCTGGAACGAGGTCTGTATCATTGAAATGATTACAGATCTCCGCACTCAACCGGATATTTGGTAAATTGATCCAACCTCCCCACGTCCCAATAAAATAGATCCGATACGATACGTCGCACTTTTTATCCATCTAGACAACAATTTTCCCGGCACCATCTTCCTTTTTCGGAGAAAGTGAAAAAGATTTCGCGGGCCACTTTCGTCCCATCGTATCGTGCTTCTTACAATGATCTTCGACGCGGAAGCATTTCTTCGGATCTGCTTGTACACAGAGATTACTATTACTTAATGTATAATTAAAAATTAGAAAATTTTAAGAATCTACTCTATAAAATTCAATGTTTTAATGTAAATGAAAATTTTCAGCAGATTTTTCTGCGAAATAAAAATTTTCCTTGTGAAATAAATAAAAATGATCACAAGAAATAAGGACCTAATAAAAAATTCTTTCTTTTATTAAGAACACCAGCAATCTGAAAAGTATGTACCAATAATTTTAGATTCCGCTAATTTTTTTACTCTTTCAATTACGCTCTCTCAAATTGCACCTACTTGATCTTATCATTGCAATCTAATAATTAGTAACAGAATTAGCCTCAATGAAAATTGATAATTGAATTGGAAACTTTATTAGTTTCGGGTTAAGGTAGAGACCGTGTACGAGAAATTCACTTTTACGACTTCGCGTGACTCAAATTACCTATGAAAATAATTAAACGTTCCTTAATTAGGGGAGTGGTGCACTTCTTGGAAGGCACTGGATCGTAATAATTTTAGTCGCCCTTAAAACATATATTTAAATTAATTAAAGTATGTGAAATAGAAGATATGGCTGTTTCTTAAACTCTGGACGATGGTAAAACAACAAAGCACAGACAGTTAAAGAATTAAAAAAAAAACACTTTTTTAAAAATTTAATTTCTATTCCTGACTTCATCATAAAAATATAAAAAGAAGGTATTTTTCTACTTACTAGAGAAACAGAAATTCCAACTAAAGTAATTATTATTGCTGGTCATTAATGTTTCTAAATTAGCTATCCCATTACTGTTAACACTGACTGATTTTACACATTATAATAATACAAATAATTAATTTTTATGTAGTGACAAATAAAATCGGAATCCCCGACAATGTAAAATATTTTACTGCATTTTAAATTACTACTAATATTTACAATAAAAATTGTACTATATTTTACTTTATGTATACTATTGTATATTATTATATTTAAATACGATTTACAATGTAACATAAAATGCAATAAAATATTGTGTAATGTGTAAACGTCCGACCGACATTTCTAGATATAAATTAATATACCGTTGATTGCACAAACAGTACAGATTGCTATTTTCTGCTCGAGTTTATCGCGATTTTGGAATTCAGAATACGAAGCAGTCCAGTGGAGTGGTCGAAAGGAGGGGTACAATATAAAATATTTCCCGATGCCGAGTTCACGCGATCGACATTTCCTTCGAGTGAAAGACATGCCAGAATTTCGCAAGTGGAAATTGCAACAGGAATCCGGAGAATATAGCTCGCATTCCGCAAGCCGGCACTTGCAGTTTCCACGCGTAACCGACAACGCGTCGATTCAGCGCGTCAACACGGAAGAACAAACCTCTTCTATAGGGTGCGTCCGAATTGCGTGTACAAGCGGGCAGGGGGTGATTCTACATGTAAATACAAACCTAAACAAAGGAATAACATTTTTTTCATTTGACGCCTCGTTTTCGAGAAAATTGAATTTAAAGATCCTTCGGGTTCGTGTGCTTTACTATATGTAGAAAGTAGAATTGTCTGGTCATGATCATACACATCAGACGATGAATATCGAATAGTATGCGTATTCGCTGCGCTTTCAAACTGGATTTTCTCGAAAACAAAGCTTCGGATGAAAAAATTCTATTCTATATTTTTTTCTTATTTTCTCATAAGGTATCGCCTCGTGCCCGCTTGTATATGTTATTCGGCCGCACCCTGTATAATCGGATAATGGAAGTGTCGAGAAACTACGATTGCGGTCGACCGATTAATTTCGCAGTCCCGCGTCCAGAGTCCTTTGAACCGAGTTTCCCCGTCGCAATCGAAAGTGATTTCCACCCCCTTCCTTTGTGGTCATCGGTTAATTAGAATATTCGGATTTGCCGCGCTCACGATGTAAAAAAGCACAGGCACCAAACCGTAAACAATGTTAGACGAATTATTAAATATTTTTACACTATATTCAAACTGATGAATTTATTCAGGATAGAATTCAATTTTCATTTTGCTCCAGTTGGTTGTCATTAAGGTGGAAAATTTTTATTTTGATTAGATTTCGTATTTTGCATATTAGAATTTTATGTACTTGTTTAAAAAACGGGTAGGAGTAACAGAAAACAGAAAAAATATTGGAGGAATTTAAAACTGTTCATATTTATTTTCACACTAATAAATCTGTTGAGGCTGAAAATCAATTTTTATTTTACTCTAGTCGGTTGTGATTGAGATAGAAAATTTTATTCTGATTTTATATTTATATAGTAAATCTTTTAACAGATTTTATTGAGGTTGAAAATCATTTTCTATATTATTCCAGTTTATTGCAATTGACTTAGAGAATTTTAATTTGGCATATTGACGACTATGGGAGAAATATCGTTTTGGACTTTTTAATTTCAGAACAATTTTTTTAGATATTTCAAGTGGTGTGGTTAAATGTTAAATACTACTCTAAAAAGTCAACCGCTTTGTGCACAAATTTTTACAGAATTATTAAGCTATTTCACTTCATCTGTGCCGCAACAGCATTAGAGTAAGCGACACGATGGCCTGCGGAAGAGTTATGCGAAAGGGAACAGTACATTGCTTTGTTCGTGCAATCTGTCGCAATACGAGCGATTTTCCGTGAGCATTTTCATCTGGAATGCTGCCGGTGTTTCATGTGGCAAATAACCTGCAACGTGCACTCTTTTGTGTGAAAAGTCATAATAAATTACAATAAAAAGTTGCTGTCTCAAAGTTTCCTGTCACGTACCGTCGCCGCCGCCGCCATTTCTCCCTTTTAGCGGAGACAGATTGGATTTGACCGCGTCGTTGCTCGCTGATTTTCGAAAATTGGAATTAATACCGTCTACGCCGACGATTTCACTCCGTTGGACCTTTTAGCTTGTAGAAAATCTTCTATATTAACAATTTCATTCATAATTTAACTAATTTTTAGAATTAATAATATCGTGTAGAATATTGTGTTATAATTCTGGGTCAGGGTGGACCGAAATCTTGCCGTTGTTCTCAACGAATAAAAATATTTCCATATAACAAGATTACATGTCATCAAGCGCGTTTTAACCAACAAAATGTTCTGAAATCAACAATTTGTTGTTTGTTGAAAGTTGATTTACATGCGCGTCAATTTACGAAATGAACTTTTTTAATTTTCATTAAAATCTCGGATAGAAAATTAAAGAAGAAAACAAAATAATTAGAAAATTTTATTTAATTTTCTTCTGCAATTTTCAACCGGTTATAATTTTCTTAAAATTTCTTGCAGGCATAATTCCAGCAGCCTAATGCTAATTTCTCGATTGAAACTGAGGTCTTCGATTGTATTTTGGAAAAATTTTGTGCGCGATCCGTGCAGTTCGCGAGGCGTTGATTTCGCATCGCAGCAATCAGTAGCGAGTCAACTATAAATAAGTTGTTTCAAGATCGGGGGTCAACTATGTCGCAGATTATAGCATAATCAACGCGACCGTACTACGAAGTTCACTGTCATCCTGCACGGATATACGCATTCTCTCTCTCTCTCTCTCTCTCTCTCTCTC
>CM052129.1:13172840-13337263 GCA_028454255.1 Halictus ligatus
TATTTATCGTATCTTCCGTTCACAAACAAGCTGTCGTTGAATTGGTTTTTTAACGCCATAAACAATTTTACAAACGCCCCGTTTTCCGACTTAAATCTTAACTGTGTTCCTCTGGATTAAATTGGCCTGGCTGATACGTGCAATTTTGCACAAATATTGAGAATATTGATATATTGTTTTTAGTCTTTTAAAGCTGTTAGAGAAAGAAAATAATATTAAAAAATTGTTTTTCCAAAAAAATCCGCAGTCTAGTCATTGCAGTGTGAACATATTTTAGATTTCATGTCTATTAGACGCAAGATTTTTATTTGATTTTAAAAGGTACAAATTGGAAAATAAAGGAAGGGATCTGTTCTTGAAAATTGATTTTTTATACCAATCTCTTACTCGACAATGTCACACCCTTTTTTTTTTAAATTCTTTTAAAAATTTTCAATACGTCGTATCTTTTTCTTCGAAGGTAATCTATTAATAAATTAATGAATCAATTTTATTTTAGTGACTACAAAATTGTAAAAGATTTTTAAAACTTCGACATCCTCGTTTCTCCAAATTTCCATATCAAAAAATAAACTACCAAAAATTTTTTACCGATTTTCTCAGTATTATCGCGAATGGTTAAACTTTGTATTCTGGATCCAAAAATGTTGCGTTTCTCTTTTAGAAAATCCTGTAGACTTTGACGTGAAAATGCCAAAAATCCAAGTTTTGATGTGAGGAATTCACTGGTTCGAAAGTTATGTTCAAAAATGATGAATATAATTATTGATGATGTATATTGCAGTAGGCGTGAGTCACTGTACAAAGCAGCCGCCATTCACTTACGATAGGCGAGCCTAATGATTCCAGTCTGAGAATAGGGTATCAAATTCTGCGACTTGAGCGAAGCCTGAGGGGTGTTCACCGGGTTTTTGCGTTATGCCAATTCATCGGGGAATGTATGTTAGGCTCTCTCGTCACGTTTCGAAATTCTTGAGCAACGCAAAAGTTTCATTCGAGGGGGAAAGAATCACTCGAGGGACTGGCATAACCGACCAGACGATTAATAACGAAGATTAATTTTCGGAAGAGCGAGCTATACCGTTCCAGGCATCGTTGTCTTCGTTGCCGGCCGATTGCTATACGATTATCCGCGGTTATTATGCTGTTACGCGCTTATTGACATGATTATCTCGGTTATTATTCTGTTACACATTTATTATGCGGTGACTTGCGAACTCATGCGCCCATCCAAAACAAATCTCGCTCTCCTTGATCTTCTGACGGCGGTGTCGGGGTCTATTCTGATCCAGAGTATACTATTATGACCTAATCGTCATTCGATTACTCAGTGTCTGGCCGATCGAGTTAAACCTGAAGCTTGTTGAGATAGTAGGGGCTTCAGTCGTCATCTGTTCGGATAATCGAGGTTCTAT
This sequence comes from Halictus ligatus, assembly GCA_028454255.1. Classification (NCBI taxonomy): domain Eukaryota; kingdom Metazoa; phylum Arthropoda; class Insecta; order Hymenoptera; family Halictidae; genus Halictus; species Halictus ligatus. The sequence continues at coordinate 13,174,256 of CM052129.1, forward strand.
TGTACCCTTTGCAATCGAAGCTACTTTAACACCAAAACGAAACATTTCATATTTCATTTTTTTTACATATTTTTTTATGTTATACATATGAAAATGGTGCAATTTACTCGTAATTCATTACATACAAACAAATTGAATAATGTAAAAAATATTTTAAATAACGATACAGCAATTTTTAGTGGCGCCTTACAGTAGCCATTCGAATGCTAAGGATTAACATTGAGCAATGCAACGTCGCAAGATGAACTCATCATGCGACGCCAATGGATTAATGACGGGAACAAATGACCGATTTAAGGTCCGGCCGTCTCTCGTTCAATGCAACTTTGTGCCTTCATTGACCGTGAATCATTGCCGAAATGGATGGCCGACCGCCCAGTAATGAAATAAATAGTGTTGGGCAAAACAGTATTCGAAATGAATCATACGAGCAACTTCGGAGAATGTTTCCCGAACTGTATCGCATTGATTAATTTCAAATTATCTACCCTCGGTACTAATGTAAATATTATGTGTAATATTTATTTGAGTTTACTGTACATGCAATATTTCAATCGCACTCATAAAGTATTCCAGAAGAAATTTAAAATAGTCGAATTAAAAGACTTTAAAAATGCCAAAACATTAGTTTCAGTCTATTCAAAATGGTAAATAGAAAATGGCACATCTTGCCGTTCGCGATGATTTTTTAGTATGTTGTAGAAATTGTGTTGTAGTTTTGGTAGTACTTTTGGAGATTGTTGCTTTTGTAAATTACAAAATTTTGTACATGTAAATTTTGTAATGTCCGTTAAAATCACGAATATTTATTCATATGTGACATTTCTGTTGTTGCAGGTAAATGCACAACCGGCTGCCGTGGCAGTAAGTTATCAAATTTTGAACGCTTGGCCCTGTCAGATTTCGTCATTGTTAACGTTCCTGCTACTTTCGAATGTTTATAGTGCATCCAAACAAAGGGTACCAAGAAGGACACACATACGTATACCAGCTAAAAGGAACGACAGTGTCGTCTGTCAGTCAGGCACAAGAAGACGCGAAGCTCGATCTGTCAGCCACCGTCGAATTGTCCATCAAGCCGGACTGCATTCATCAACTGTGGCTAAAGGACGTTCAAATTAACAATGAGGTAACCTCGGTTTAATTACCACACGACGAAATCGACATGCTACGAATGAAGTGAACTCAATTTTTAATGTCAACGTTAATCGCACGCATTGTTGGGGCAAATGAGATCGAAGATCTCGATACAATGGGAGATGATTTGATGGAGTGATGATTTTGTTTGATTTCGATTTCGTTAGTTATTATTTGTTAATTTAAACGACAGAGGGAAATTTTTATGAAACACGCGACTCACGTTACAGCGTACAGAATTGCCAGGCCTTGAAAATGCAATCCAGTTTAACTACCATAATGGACACATCGACTCGGAACTGTGCGTTACACCTGATGACCCCCAGGCCTCCTTGAACATCAAGAGGGCGGTTATCTCTCTGTTCCAATCAGCAGTTTTGCAAGACAGCGGTGTGGCGACTCATCACGAGGTCGGTAACCTAACATAACAAAGGATAACATAAGAAATTGTCCAAATTTCGAAATTCGATTCTTTACTCGACATATGTCTCAAATATCTAGCCGATAAAAGTCCCAGAACTATCCCCGCGGGCCCGGGGTATACCCCGTGAGGGACCAAGAAGCTTCAATCTCCTTTTAAAAGAATAGTATCTTCTAGCCGATATATGTCCACGGGTGGACCCGTGTTGCAGACCTATATCGAGTAAACACTGTAGATTGAATTTAACCCATTTGTTCATAACGAAACGTGTGTTCACCGATTAATTTTGCACCAATCGAAAATGCCAATCAAGAAATATATTTAATGGTTTATTTAAGAATAAATCCAAAGTTTAAAAATAAGAGCGGGACACATAAGTAATATCAATTATTTTGAAATCTAAAACAAACTTTGTAGTAAATTCAAGTTTTTATTTTTTAATTCGTTACATAATCTGTATCATTATCAAGGACAGATTGCCATCTTTCCTGCAAAGTTTCAATCCCCATCTTATAGAAATCCAGGGTTCGTAAAGCAAAATATGACTCAAAGTGCCTCCTTACATCTTCTACAGAAGTGAATGTTGAAGTGAATTATGCCACGACAGTTCCACCAAATGCACAGTAATACCTTTTCTAAGTGATAACCTAGGTTTAGGGGTTGATATTGCTGTTTGATTTGCAGAAAGCTATTGCTTCGAACGCTTTATATGATCATAAAGAATCCATTTTTCATCTCCGGTAACGATTCTGCTAAGAAATGGATCTCTATGAAATTTGGCTAGTAATAAAGTGCAAATTGATCGACGAACATTCTTGTTGGTCTCAGATAATTGATGCGGTATATATGCCTTTGTCTATACGCCTTTATATAGTTGACCATGTGGACCCAAGGCCTCTCGATAATTCTTGTATACTTAATTTTGTATCAGCTTCCACTAGAGATTTCATTATTAAATTCAACTGGTCGTCCACTTCGAGGCCTGTCAGAGAGATCATAGTCACAAACAGCAAACCTTCTGAATCAACTTTGACACTTGTTGTACTTCAATACATCTCCATAAACATCGCAAATTTTCTTTGTTGTTACGGTTGCATTAAATCCCAGATGAAAATGAAAAAGTATGCAATGACGAATATGATCCCCGTAAGGTACGGACGTCGCCATTTTATTACAGGGTTGTAAAAAGAAATTATACTTTTTAGAATATTTTGGACACAGGCTGCTTCTATCGAAAACTGTAAAAGAACACGTGTTTCCTCTTCAACGATCGGTACAGAACTGAAGGCAAAACAAATTCTTTATAAATAATTGATTACTTATGGGTAACCCTAATAATTCTTTCTAAGGAGCCTAATCCATCCCGACCCTCTTAACTCTCTGAACAACAATCTTTGCTTGCAGACCGACGTGCTAGGTGTCTGCCCAACGAGCTTCTCGTTCCACAAGAAGGGCGACGTACTGCTGGTGGAGAAGACGAGGAACCTGGAGCAGTGTGCGTTCCGTGAGAACTCGAATCAAGGACTGATCTCTACAACAGTGGACACTGCAGCAGGCTTGAAATCGTCTCCGCTGCTGGCCTCCTCGCAGTCGATCAAACAGCGTTTCAAGGAGGGTGTCCTGGAATCGGCGACCTCCACGGAAGTGCACAAATTGCGACCGTTCAGCAACGGGGAAGCTGGAGCTAAGACGGTCGTCGAGACCTCTCTTGTCCTGAAGAGCAAGAAAGCCGACAATCCTACTGCGCCAGTGACTTCGTCCAAGTCACTGATCTTCGACGCTCCTCATCCAGTCGCGAAATACCAATCGAAGGACATCGTAGACGCTGTGAAAGCAGCCCAAGACCAGATCGCCGGCGGCGTGAAGCCGGAAGCCGCGAGCAAGTTCGCGGACCTGGTCAAGGTGCTGAGACAGAGTACGAAGAACGATATTCTGTCTACGTACCAGAAAGTGAAGGCGGGTGCGGGATTCGACAAGGCTAGCCAGCAGGTTTTCCTGGACGGTCTGTTCCATGCCGGGAACGGCGATGCCACTGAGGTCGGCGTGAAGCTCGTCAAGAACAAGGAGCTGACCGACGTGCAGACGCTATTCTTTTACACCAGCCTGGCTCTGATCCGGCACGCGCAGTTGCCCACAGTGCAGGCGGTAGCCACGCTATTGGACCAACCTAATCTGCCTAGGATCGGCTACCTCGGGATCGGCCAGGTGATCGGAAAGTACTGTCAGGACCATCCGTGCGAAAATGTGCCTGAGGTGAAGGAGGCGGTGCACAAGATCCGCGAGAAGGTCGGCAACGGCAAAGCCAAGACCAGGGAGCAAGAGAACGTGGTGGTGTCCGCTCTGAAGTCGTTGGGAAACACCCGGTTCCTCGACGACGCCACCCTGACCAAGCTGGCGAACATCGCCGCCGACAAGACCGTGAAGAACAGAGTACGTGTGGCAGCCCTCGAATCCCTTCCCACCAGGTGCTCCATGAAGTGGAAGAATATCGCGTTCAAGGTGCTGGCCGACAAAGAGCAGGACAGCGAGATCAGGATCAAAACGTATCTGGCATTGGTCGCCTGTCCATGCCCGCACGTCGCCAGCCATCTGAAGGAAACACTGGACAAGGAGCCCGTGAATCAAGTCGGTTCATTCATTCAGAGTCACCTGAGGAACCTGAGAGCCTCCACCGATCCCGGCAAGATCAACGCCAAGAACCACTTGGGACAGATCAGGCCACGCACCAAGTTCCCCGAAGACTTCCGCAAGTTCTCGTACAACGACGAGCTCTCCTATAAAATCGACTCTCTCGGCCTCGGCTCCATAGTCGAGCAGAACGTAATCTACAGCCAGGACAGCTTCGTGCCAAGGTCCACAAATCTAAACGTGACCGTCGAGCTATTCGGCCGCAATCTAAACCTTCTGGACCTGAGCGCGCGCGTGGAGAACCTGGACAAGGTGATCGAGCACTGGTTCGGACCTAAGGGCACGGTCTGGGATCACTACCTGAAGGACGTGAAGGAAGAGGTCACAGAAGCTAAAGACGCCGCTTCGGACGTGGCCAGTTACACCTTGGAGAAGTTCGATAAGCTGGTGCGAGGAAAGAGGGCGGCCGTCGAGCAAAACGAGCTAGACCGTTTCGCGAAGAAGGTCCACTTGAGGAACAACGAGGTCGACCAGAACCTGGATCTGGACCTCTCCCTGAAGCTGTTCGGCGTCGAGCTCGCCTATCTGAGCTTGGAGGGTGACAATATCGAGCACAAACACCCCGAGAGAGTGATCATCGACAAGATCTTTGAGAAGCTCCAGAAAACGATCGACTCGACCAAGAACCTGAACTACGATGTCGAGAACTATATTCAGTTCCTGGAGGCCGAGTTGATCTACCCCACCAACCTGGGTACCTCTTTGTCCCTGGGGCTGGTAGGAACGAGCGCGGTCCGCGTCCACAGCGAGGGAAAATTCGATCTCACAAAGATCCTGAAAGACCCGAAGAACGCAGCCATCAAGGTCGCCCTGGAGCCCAGCGTGTCCGTTAGGATCGCCGGTAACATCGTCGTCGAGGCGTTGGGAGTCGAGGCCGGCTTGAAGGTCGTGGGCACACTTCACACGGCCACCAGCACTGACGTGTCCATCAACGTTCTGAACGGTAAGGGCGTCGACATACAGTTCAGCATCCCCAAGAAGAAGCAGGAAGTGATCAACGTGAACAGCGAGGTTCTCGTTAGTAGCAAGGGCAAGTACAAGCCGGCCTTCACGACCAAGGCCAAGGAGTACAAGGACTGCTTCGGCCAATTCTCCACCATCCTCGGGTTGACCGTTTGCGGGGAGGTCTTGGTCCCGTACGACGGCGTCGCCAACGTGCAACAGAAACCCTTGTACCCTCTGAACGGACCGGCGAAATTCGCCGCGACCGTCGAGAACGTCGACGCCAACGCCTATCGCTTCAAGATCCATCTGGATGACGAGGACGACGCGAAACGGTCGTTCGAGATCCTGCTCGACACACCAGGCAGCAAGACGAACAGGGAGGTCTCCCTGAAAGGAGAGGTTGGCAAGAAACCGAACCTATACGCCCTGTTGCACTTGAAGTCGCCGTTCAAGAAAATCCAACTGGAAGGTGCCCTGAAGAACAACGAGAAAGAGAGCACACTGTCGGTCGATGTTGTTCATGATAACATCAAATACTACGGGCGCATCGGTGTCGAAGCCAGTGGCAACAAGTATAAGCCGGTGTTGGAGTACAATGTACCGGAACATATCCAGAGGCTGGCCGGCGTGAATACTGGACAGAAATCGGATAAGAAGTACAGCGTCCAGGGCACCGTGGACGTTATCGATCACAATGGCGGCAAGAAGTACGCCACCGACAAGGTCGCTCTGCTGGTAGGCGATCTGGAGATCGTCAGCATCGCCGGTACCATCGCTTGGACGCCCACTTCGTTGGATGTGGCGACGAAGCTCGGCTACGGTGGCAAGTTACTGGAGCTGGAGATCAATGGGAAGACGGTGCCCGGTAGCAACTACGCGCTCAGCGTGCTCGCGAAGCCTTCGTCCGACCCCAACATCGGTTTCAAGCTGGATTGGGAGCTGAAGAAGGAGGAGGGCTCCCTAGACAACAACCTGGTGTTCGTTCACGGGGCCGATCTGACGTCCAAGGTGAACCAATTGACACTGAAGCAGAACGCTGTCTACAAACTGAAGCCGGATAACCTGCTTCTGTCCACGTCCAACGAGCTCAAGTACCCCGTGATCAATCTGAAGCTGAAACTCGACGGCAAGATCACCCCCAAATCGATCGACACCGACATCGAGGTCAAATTCGAGAAGTTCAATTTCGGCACCGAACTGTCTGGCAAGGTAGGCACAGAGAATCCAGGCGACTACGAGGTGGAGCTGGAAGCTGAGCTGCTGGAGAACAAGATCGAGCTGAAGTCGAAACGCACTGTTCTGGAACCGTCTAAGAGCAAGTACACGAACTCGCTGGTCCTATCCCCGGGTGGCAAGTACGAGTCCGAGGCGACGGTCACCTGGAACGTAACCAAGGAAAACGCGACCGTGCAATTGAACGGGGACGCGAACCTAAACGGGAAGAAGGTCAAGGTGCACGTCGATCTGGAGGCTAATCAAAATTTGCTGGACTCGTTGGTCTTCGTGAGGATCGACGGCGTCAAGTACGTCGAGATCACGCTCCAGGCTAAGAAGACCCCGCATCCGAACGGCCATCTCAATCTAAACCTGAAGAACTACTTGACGGCCACCGGTCAGTACGTGTACCAGAACGGCAAAGGGAACGCGAACCTGAACGTCGACATCCCGAAGATCGATCGCAAGATCCAGGCGACAGGACAGATCGCGGTGAACGGGCCGGAACACAACGGCAACGTGGAGATCCTCTACGACGCCAAGAAGGATCCAAGCAAGCGGATCAAACTGACCACCAACAACCACATTACGAAGACGTCGCTGGACACGAAGAACGTGTTGGAGGTGCTCGAAAAGAAGCTCGAGGCTAACGGCAAGCTAAGTCTTCAGGGTACCTTGAACAACGGCGTGTTAGACCTGGGCCTAGACGTTACTCTGCCTTGCGGGCACAACATCAACTCCAAGCTGAACCGGAAGTGCGTCAAGAAGGACAACACGTACGATTTCAACTTGGACTCCGAACTGGCGTTCAGCGAGAAAAAGGGCGGACCGTCCACGAAGATCGTGCTGAAGGAGAACGGGAAGTACGTCGAAGAGAAACACCATGAGCTCCAAGACACCGTCACGTTGAAGCTGATTGACACCGAAGGAAAGGACGTGGTGGTTGTAGCTAACTTGGACTTGAACCAACAGGATGGTGGAAAATCGCAGAAGCTCGACCTCGAGGTGAGCGGCGCGAAAGTCCCGAAGAAAGTGAAATTGGCCGGCAAGTTCAACAAAAAAGAACAGGCAGGAGACTACAGCATCGATGGTTCCTTGGGCAACGACTGGAAATTGTCGGTACGTGGTCAGACAGTATATTTAATATAACTATAATGCTTCCGCATTTCAATAAGCAGTAAAAATTAATTTTTACAAATAAACAGAGAAACTATTTTCTCTAATTCAATTAGAGAATCTAATGACCATCTCGGGCCACAAAGCTCGAGAGACCTCGGTAAACATAACACGACTCGGACAGGTTTCCTGAACGATATACGACGCTGTCAAGACCCGTGTTGTTGACATATATCGAGAATTCACTGTATATTAAGCATTTTTCCCGGGGGGTTTAAGATCCTACTGTACATTCAACATTCGAACATTCTAACGTTCTCTTTGCTTATAGGACAAGGTTGAATACGATCTGGGAGATCACATTGAGAAACCTGAGAAGTACAACGAGGTTTTCGAACTAAAGTCACCATTCGAGAAGCTGAAAGACTTCAAGCTGGAGATAAACACCGCCACGTTATATGCGTACCTGGGAGACAGACGTTTGGAAACTTCGACGCTGGTCAAATTGACGCACAACTCGGACAACACGATCCTGGCACAGTCAGATTTCAAGTCGGAGAAGGACGATCTCACTGGCAAATTGGAGGGCAAGGATAAACTGAGCGTGAACATTGCCCAGCATCCGCCGTTGAACCTGGAGGGAAGCTTCAAGTACATACCCACCGAGGAGAAGAAGACTGCCGATGTGGAACTGAAATTCGAACACGCCGACAAGAAGATCACGTTTACGTCTAACAACGTGTACAAACCTGACGTGGCCACTGTCAGTGTCAACGTCAAGAGCGCCCTGCCCATCGAGAAGTTAAGAAACGTTGACTTGCAACTCGATTACACGGTAGGTGTTGCCGCGAAATCTACCTCAAAGCAGACTACGGTGTTGGGCATGTGTCGCAAAGGACAGTGTCGCTACTTGTCTCCCACTTTACCCTCCCCCTGGTACGATATCTGTCTTACCCTCAACTCGAGTCAATTCCCTTGATCCGGCGACACTGTTGATGGTACACGAATGCACGGAATCGTGTATCCGCGAATTAAGTATTCGCGTTGACTCCTTGTACTACTATTTGTGATTACATGCAGTGATTCGGGGGGGGGGGGGCTGCCTACATTTTCCCTAAAGACTATAATATCGACTACAACGAAAAATTTCAAGGAAATTATTAACATACATATTTATTAGACTTTGTTCAGAATCGTCATCAACTGACTCGGTACTGTAAGGCAAGCGGTTAAAAATTTTTGTTCGCGAAAAGACGGAAGGATTAAAACAAACGAGGGAATAAGAAAATTGAAAATTCTGAGAATACAAATTTTCGACGTGTGTGGCACATTGTCCCAGCGCAAGGGGTTGAAGGAACTCCTGAGAATACGCACGGTTCGAACTCGGAAATTCAATGAAACGTTTTCCTGTCGTCTTTCAGAGGAACAAACCAGAAAACAAGCTACAAACGGACATTGTGGTTAACGCTGACGGCGCCAAGTATACACTGAACAGCGAGATCCAGTCGAAGGTGGGGCTCAGTCTGTTCAATGTGGTGACCTCTTGCCCGCAAGGAAAATCCGAATTGCTTTCGAAATACCAGAAACTTGGACCGAACGAGTACAAAGGTAATCTAACAGAGAACTCGGCCATTTTACCGGGACGACTACTCAATACGATGAACCTTAGACCTCCATTATACTAAGCCACCGGTAGCTTAACACCGGGCGCAATCTGGTGGCCCCACCGAATTGAAGAACTTTAATGTGGACCCAAGGTTCCCCGATAATTCTTCTATACTTAATTTTGGATCAGCCTCCACTAAAGATTTTAAGCTGTGATTATCAAATTCAACTTGTCGTCCACTTCGAGATCTGTCGCAGAGATCATAGTCACCAACAGCAAATCTTCTCAACCAACTTTGACACTTGTTGTACTTCAATACATCTCCATAAACATCGCAAATTTTCTTTGTTGTTACCGTTGCATTAAACCCTGAATGAAAATGGAAAAGTATGCAATGACGAATATGATCCTCGGAAAGTACGGACGCCGCCATTTTATTACAGAGTTGTAAAAAATATATACTTTTTAGAATATTTTGAACACAGGCTGTTTTTACCAAAAACTGTAAAAGAATACGTGTTTCCTCTTCAACGATCGGTACAGAACTAAAGCCAAAACAAATTCTTTGCAAATAATTGATTACTTATGAGTATCCCTGATATTATTCATTGTTTCATGAATTTTGTGCTGATGAAGTGGAATTTATTCGGTATTTTCGAATGTCAATTATTGATGTTCTCGCAATGCTGGTGGCGCAATTGGTGGCCTAGTCTAATAGCGGCCTTAGCTGTGTGTACAGTAGCTTTGGTACCGCGAAGTCAAACTCTTGCATTACAGAATTTCAAAAGAAGTAAATTTCAAATTTGGTCGTTCTTGTCTTTTCGCACACGTGTTGTCAGTGGACCGTGGGGGACTCTCCCGATTGAAACGGTCTACATCTGAGCCGCCTAAATCCGATTTCTTTCCGCGCAGGTGAATTGAACATTCACACACCGAAAGGGTTCGTCGTCACGGACGTTCATCTCGTATTGGACAGCGTCGACGAATTCGTAATCAACGCAAACTTCGACAGTGACAAGACCAAGTACCGGAAAATCCACGCTGAAATCGCCAACAAGCCGACCGCGAAGACTGGAAAGAGGATCATCATCACTGTCACCAGCGACGGACAGAACATCGTGACCGGAAGGTATGATAACTATTAGTTGTAAATTATATCGTTGAATTCATATGGTTCATTGCTATAGTTCGAGTGATTTTTAAAACGTTGTTTACGGTAAAATTGTGCATAAATGTTTTCTACAATACTTTTCCCCTCTATCCTTGTCATCTTCTGCAAAACTTTGATGTGTTCAACAAATTAGAAAATCGCTTACCGTTGATTTTACGATTTCTTAATCGTGTAGAGATGCATTTATTCATTATTTTATCATAAATGCTTCTAGAAAATGTTACAGTTTGTTTTTTAATCATTGCGTTGGAAAATCTGCGTATCAGGCATCAGCATCTCGCAAATGATGGAACAAAAATGCTCTCGAAAGTAGAATAGCAGAATGATTTTTAATTCATTGTATATCTACACAGTCTATAGCATGTAACTTGTAAAATTTACGTCGCATGCAAAACTTGTTTGTAATTATGAGTACTGCTTCAAAATCAACGGCATTCCAGCTTCAATTTAAAAAAAAATGTTGTGCGATTTTGTTCCAAAAATGACCACCGTGGGGCGTGGCTTCTCACTGCGGGGCGTGGCTTCCCACTGCGGGACGTGGTTTCCCACCGTGGGGCGTGGCTTCGCGCGGCCGAGTGCCCCGTGGGGAGGAACGGTGGCATCTATGAGTCACAGATGGCCCCGAGTTGCTCGTGCCTGTTCGCGCGTTGAAACTAAAAGATCAGCGAGCTCACCATCAACTCGTGAAAACCTTATCTTGCGATGGTCTAAAACCGTTCCGGTATATTCGGGAACTAAGACTGCACTGTCTATCCAGCACGAGTTACAAGAAACGCGACGAAGAAGGAAAAATCGTGATCGAGGGCAACGGGAACCTGAAAGTCGGCGACAGCACCAAAAGCTCGTCGTTCAAGTATACTCGGCAACAGCTGACGAACGAGAAGGACGGAGAAGTGGGCGTGGCCGTGATTTTGAACGCAAACTTCGGCCCTTCGGCGATCGTCGGCGAACTGAAGCTTTCCGACAAGGAATTCCACGTGTTCAACAGCTACTGCGAACAAACCAAGGACTGTGCTCACTTCAAACTGCTTTCCGCATTGAACGCACATCGTGAGTTGTCAAAACATAATTCATATTCTCAACCGCCAACCGCATGACACGCCAGTTACATTGTAACGATGGACTATTGAATACTTTCCGTCTGGGCTAACAGAACGCAAATAAAAGATTAGAAGCTTAAGGGCCCGGTCTTCGTAGATTCGCGATAAGGTAGAGTGCCTACATTACCGTCAGAAAATGGTTTTAGGTGCCTCAAGTTTTCGTCCTTATATAAGAATATTTTGTCGCTGGTACAGGGCTCATCCGAAAGAGGAAGGTTCAATCTAGTGCGCGCTGGTCAGAAGCTGCCGAGATTATGCAGATATTTGGTAATATAAGCGTCAGAAGTAGGCCAAAAATTGACGATGTGCATGCCGTGGAATCCGAAGCATTTTATGCCATTTAATGAATTTTCTGGATGAAATCGAGAGCAGCGCGCACTAGAAAATATCTCCAGCTATAAATTGAGCTATATTTTGTCTTGATTCTCTGCGAAATAAAGCCAAAAACTTGAAACACGTTTCTGGCGACAGAATTCATAATATCGATAATACAAAGCAAAAGATGTGACAAGTTTAGTCACGAACTTAAGACCCGTCGGATCAAGACCAAGACGAATCTTAAGTCTGTGTCTGAGGGCTGTGATTTGAAATTATAAAGTAAAAAGTCACGTGACTATCCCGGGCCCTTAAGGTAGAAGGTAACGCCACTGCAAACTACAAGTTTGCTTGTATGACTGTTTTTCCTTATTCTTTGATGTCTTGCTAGCGGAGGAATCGAGCCTGAAGCATCTGCTAACGGTGGAAGTTGACTTGAAGAAGTTCAACGTGCCGGCCGAGTTTGGGCTGAAGACCAACACACATTACAAGTATCCTCAATTAGACCACTCCTCGAATCTGTACCTGCACACGACGAAGGACAAGTCCGAGTACACATACCAGCTCTATATTCATCCTAAAGAGTCAGGTAACTAACCAGAAACAATTAATGCCCCGATATATGCGAAGTTCACGATATCTCTGAAGAAATCTACAAATTTATACAAATCCAATAACAAAACTTTTGCGCTCTTAACCGTTCCTTTATGGAACTTTCATTGGCATACTTGCGACACTTTTCTGACTAGTAAGAGTCCAAACATGACATAATTCGGAGCATGTTTGCTCGTTAAATACACGCTTTAATAGAACTTATCCTCGTATAAATAGTTCAACTTGGAGAACCATTGTACAGATCGGTAAAGGATTTAATCTACCACTGTCTCGAAATAATTGTCGTGTTGTCCAAACACTCACTCTCTGTTGACTAATTCGGATAATCGAGGTTCTACTCTATCACTGATTAAACGAGTACATATGATCCAAATTGTATCATGTTTGGTATCGGATCTTCAATCAGAGAAATGCCGCAAATATCTCGGTTAAAGTGTCACACATCGTATTTCGATTTCTCCCTGTCAATAGTCTTACTATACCACTATTGTTCTCGTTCGCAGCTTCCATTCTCACCCTGCCCACGCGCGAGGTGGCATTGATCCTGATACACGATTTGCCGAAGACCAAGCAAACCGGCGCATACAATCTGGACCTATCTCTGTACCTGGACAAAAAGAATAAGCCATCCGATAAGACCAGTCTGACTGCCAACGGAGACATAAACATCGACAAGACCACCCTGTCCCTCGTCGGAGACGTGAAATTCTCCTATCCAACGCAATCCAAGGTATAGTTTTATCGATTTGCACCGAAGCTCGAGACTCTACCCCCACTCCGTCTCGCATTGTAATGAGGATAGCAGCTCGAGCATTGGCAGCTCGCGAGCAGTTATCCCCACTCCAACTCGCACAAGCACTGTAGTGGGGGTAGCAGCTCGAGCATTGGCAGCTCTTGAGTCAATTCAGAGTCGCCAGATTAAGACTTGTCTCCCCCTCTGGGAAGCAAGCGTTTAAGGGGCCCCAACCTTGCACTGGATAAACGGTTCTTTCTTCCCTTACAAATTTGGCAACTAGTGTTTCCACTATTTTGTGTTGCAAATGCTTCTCTTTCGTTTTGAAGGACCTCTCGGTGAAGGGAAGGCTGCACTTAGGCAACGAGAAATTGTTGGACGCCACCCTGGACCTGGACATCTTCGAGAAGAAGTCCCAGAAGATCTTGATCGCGGCGAACGTGCAGCGTCATCAAGTGCCGGACGGCTACAAACTCACCAGCAACATCGATGTGAATAGCCGCGGTCAGCAGCTGAAGTTGAATGAGAAGTCGACGCTGATCCTCACAACCAGCAATATTGAGTTGGGCAGCTCGTTCTCTTACAACGACATCCACCAGAAGACGAAGACCCTGGAGGCCCTCTTCTCCGCAGACAAAAGTCACGTTCTTCTGCTGGTCTCATTGCCCGACAAGGTATTGATCAAGGACGAATGGAAGTTCCAGATCTCGAAGGACTCGCAGAGCCTGAACGGGGAGCTGACACTCTTCGGACAGCCAACTGAGGTGCTGAAGATCGAGGGCAAGGGTCTGAGCAGCTTCGAGCTTGTCAGATTCCGCAAGGGTGAGTCAACTTTCTTACGTCCTTCTTCAACCTTAGAGCAATTTTCTCGATGTTGTTGACTGCCGTGGCTGTCACCAGTGACCGCTATTGTCTTGCTTAAGTTCGATTGTCATAATTACACTGCGGATTTTGTGCAATAAAAATGAAAAGGTATAATTTAACACTGTAGAAATGTTAGGAGAATTTAAAAATATTGTTACATTATTTTCAATATTTTTTTTTTTTGTTTCCAGACAATCCGAACAATAAACTGACAGTCAACGGCCAGGTGGTGCTCGGCCAGTTAGCCGAAATTCATGCAGATTCGCACAAAGATGGCGCTAAAAAGAAGCTCTTCAGCATTTTGGTCCATCTCGACGAGAAACAGTTCCTGAAACCCGACATTACTTACGACAAAGCAAACGTGGTTGAAGCTTTCGTAAGTTGCGTTCAAAATTATTATTATTAATATATCAACATTATCAAACTTCGGGACCAAAAATCGCTTTTACGATGTACAATTGCGGGGATTTTTTTACAAATATCGTGCGCATCTCTTTCACAATATATCGAGGCATTACTGTGCTAATCTTTCCGTTACTTAGATTCTTAAACGATTTGCTTGTGGCTCTAGACAGTTGTTCTCGAATGATGATTTTTGTAATATTAGGTGGTGTTAAACGTTGGTTTTGAATGTTGCAGGAAGAAGCCAAGAATAACAGGCTCGAGCTCCTTAAAAAAGCGAAACAGACTCAGGAGGACGTGTTGAAAGCGGTTAAACTTGAAATCGAGGACTTCTGGAAGCATTTGGATAAAGCGCAGCCGAGCTTGAAGCCGCTCGTGGAATACTACCAAAACGAATTGAACAAATTGAAGCAGGAGATCAACGCTGACGAAACTGTCAAAGAGATCCAAGCTACTTTGTAAGCACATATTACATCTTTTTTTTTTTAATAATTGTGTTCGACCGATTTCTCCTGCAGGGTGGCCCAAGAGTCGTCAGTCTAATTAAAAAAAGACATCGTTTTTCATTTTTTTAAAAATCACATTTCTTCCTTTATGGGGAATTTTAAATGATCGGCGATTTCTGGCACGCTACATCATTTCTGATGCTAGTCAGTGAATCTCACGAATAACTTTTCTGTTTCTCAAAGCAACAAATACTTCGGCGGAATCGTTACTGCCATCGCGGAAATCCTGAAAGACGTCGCGGAGATCGCGCAGAAATTGCAGAAGCAGTTTTCAGAGGTGCTATCCAGCTTGAAGGAGGCCGGCAACTCGATCTATCCGAAACTGAAAGAATCCTACGAGAAGATATTCAAGAAGTACTTAGAAATCGTCGACGCGATCGCCTCGCTGGTGAACACCCAATTGAACTTACTCCTGGATCTGATCAATTCGCACAAAAAGGAGTTGCACGATCTATTGAGCCTGGTCTCCAGCGTGGCGCAGGACTTCTCGAAGGCCCTGTCTAAAATCTTGGAACAGATCAAACACGACGTCGAACAATTCAGCTCCCAGCTGGCCAGTCAGGTGAAGGCCTTGCCGGTTTACGAGACTGTCAAGGAGAAATTAAAGGAGCTGCAGAACTACAAGGTGCCCGACGCCATTCTGGGACCTCTCGAGGAATTATGCACCGTGGCGAAGAACATTTTGCCGACTCAGGAGCTCCAACAGCTCGCCCAGATATTCTGCAAGTACCTCTCCAAGATCATCAAACACGAAAAGGTGCGTTCATAAAAGATCATCGAGACGCGTGGCGAAGAATAGAAATACAGTAGTGCTCACTTAAATTTGCAAAGTGACGTTGCAGTAACACTCCGAAAGGACGTGGTGAGCATAAAAAAATAAACGCGCAAAAAAGAATATTTCAAATTCAGTCATTTTTGTCTTACCTTTTCAAATATCGTACCGTGGGATTGCTGAGATTCTTCCGAGTAAAACGAGCCCAAACACGACATAAATCGGTCTACTTTTACAGACTGCGTATATAGCAATCACGCGTGTGTCCTTAATTATGCTATTTACAAAACTAGTTCGATTCACGTCGTGTTTGGACTCGTTTTAAACAGAAAAATCTCAACAACACACTAGTAATACGTTTGGTAAGGTAAGACAAAAATGACTTAATCTGAAATTGTCTTTATTGAATCTTTTTTTAGGTTAGAATCCAGTCATTTCATTGTTCTACTGAGATCTTTTTGTCGGGATATTTTCTAAATATTTTCGGTTTGCTATTGTATATTACTGTATATTTGCTTATTATATATCTTATCATTATTATCTCTCTTTCCAGATCAATCCTTCGGACGCACTGAAGGAAATCGCCAGTCAAGCGGAAATCGCGATCCGCTCGATCCTCGCTCCCTTGAAGGAACTCAGTGCAGATAACACATTAAGCTCCCTCAAACTCCAATCACCGATTGATTGGAGCCTTCTGTTTACCATCCCCGGTACTCCTACCCTCCAGCATTCCCTTATAAATTTGGTGCGCAACAAAGAACTGCCGTCGCTCTCGGAACTGTACCATACTTACAGGTAAGAACATTTTTCACCATTCTGTGAATGAGACATTCAGGTGGCAGACTCTCATCAACAGCCAATTTTTATACGAAATACAAATTATCTGTAATTATTTTTTCACTTTATATACAATTTATGAGGGTAGTTTCATCCCCCAAAATTCATAGGAAGGTATTCAAGTAATTCAAGTATTAATGGGAAAAAACAAAGATTAGAAAGAAAGAAATTGAAGAGTGAAATTTCGCGACTGACATAAACGACCCAGGTTACTCACAAAGGGTTGAAAAAGAAAATGGAAATGAAAATCTTCATCTCGTTTCAGACCAACTCTCCACCTGAGCGACATCATTCCGCCATTCAGCAAATCGGGTGTGATCACTGACGGAGGACACATCTTCACATTCGACGGTCGTCACCTGACTTTGCCTGGCAGCTGCTCGTACATCCTTGCTCAGGACATCAAGGACGGCAATTTCTCGGTAGTAGCTAGCTTGAACAAGGGCACACTGAACAGCATCACCGTCACAGCTCCTGAAGAAAGCATCACCATCAAGTCCAATGGAAACGTAAGTATCTTTCCCTCTGAACCACTTAAATCAGAGTGTTTCATTAGATTGGATTTTGTTATAAAAAAGGGGCCAATGAATTTAATCATCCTCTTGCCATATAGCATCGAGTGAGATTTGTAACGATGATTTCAAACAAAATCAGTGGCTTAGTGTTTAATGTAAAATTGATCGACAGTGCTCTTCGCGGCTAACTGCTGAATTTCGAGGTGGAGACAAAGATGGCTTCCCCCCGATCAGCTGATTCTGATCCATAGCTGTGTAAATTGTACCAAAACGATCATATTCATGTTTTAAACTAATTGGATTTCACTAATCAGAATTCGTTGAGTTCGAAATTGAGTAAGAAAATAAAATATTTAGGCTGTACGTTAGTACATGATGGAAAGTCAAAAATAATCGACGCCCGAAATAAGTCCATCTGAGACATCGTGTGTTAAGGGATCAACTAAAATTCGAAAAATGTTGATTCGCTACTATTATATTCGCAGATCCTGGTGAACAACAAACGAGCCGATTACCCAGCGAACACCGAGAACCTGCACGCCTACCTGGTCCTACCATTTGCGGATGTCAAGTCCAAGTATGGTGTACACGTTTCTTGCACGCGCAAGGCTCCCCTGGTCTGCGCCGTTCGTGTTTCCGGGTTCTATCACGGCAAACTACGCGGTCTGCTCGGTGACGGCAACAACGAGCCCTACGACGATTTCACCTTGCCCTCCGGAAAGGTACGTAAAAAACGGCCGAGTCACGAATTACGTTCCAGGCTTTTCCAAGCGTGGCACGGTGTTCCTGGAAACCGGAAAATTCGAAGCTCACTTGCGAACCACGAAGCGTTGTATCTCTCGATCTTCCAAGGGGCAATGTTCTGTTCGGTTCCTTGAGCTAATTGGCCCCTAGGGTCCGCGCAGGGGCTTTCGTGGGATTGATTGTCAGAGGGATAAACAGATTAAGGGGTTACATACGCCCGGCGAGCTAGAGTTATATTCGAGAATCCTTCTCGGCGAGGAAATTATGTTTTGTCGAGTAATTGTTATTGCCACTCGAGAGTGGACGGTTGCTATCGGCAGACCACGTCGGGAAATTTCTGAGATGTGGTTTACGTGCTAGAAATATGTTTGTAAATTTTTCTTGACTTGGAGCAAATTTATGCTAAAAATATATAAAATCTGCAGTCTATATATATATTTTGTTTTCTGTACGATTATTATGATAAAATACATTGGAAACTTTTTATCAGATCTCCGAAAGTGGAAGCGAATTTGGAAACGCATACAAACTGAAGGGCGACTGTCCAGCTGCAACTGCGGTCGACCACAAAGATCGTGCATCAATCTGTACGGATTACTTCATTGGCCAAAACTCTCCCCTCAAGTAAGTTATTGAAAAATTGTTACAAAGTTACTAAACTTCCGTTCAGCATCGGTGTCTTACAATTGTTGCACAAACTTTTTATTTGAGATCCAGAGTCTGATAATTAGAAACAGCAGAAAGATTAATAGAATTGAAGTCTGTCGACATGTTGCAGTCTACTCGATAAATGTCCCAATTATCTAGCCTATAATTGTCCCAGAACTATCCTCACTACCGCAAGGTGTACCCCGTGAAAGACCTCTAGAACTTCG
This sequence comes from Halictus ligatus, assembly GCA_028454255.1. Classification (NCBI taxonomy): domain Eukaryota; kingdom Metazoa; phylum Arthropoda; class Insecta; order Hymenoptera; family Halictidae; genus Halictus; species Halictus ligatus. Next base: position 13,192,833 of record CM052129.1, read on the forward strand.
CTGTCCTATTCAGCAGTGGATCGAAGAATAGTATCTTCTAGCCGATAATTGTCCCTGGCCAGATACATGTTTTGAACAATTATCGAGTAGACAATGTACTTCCAACCCACCAAAATTGTTAGAAAAAGGAAGAAATTCCTAGACGGCTTTTGTTTCTTGCAAGTGATGCTGACAATTTTTATTTCGCATAAAAATAAAAATTTTTAATTTTTAAATTAATTAAAATTTCATTTTTTATGAAAGTTTGTAGTCTAGTTATAAAAATTAGCCTTTCGACGACTAAAGAAAATTAAGACTGTACAAATTCAATTAATTTGTCTCACAGACTCAATCTGTACAAGAGGTTAAACAATCTTTAAAAAATTTACGGAATACATAAAACATAAAATCGCTTTCATCTAATGTTCTAATAAAAATTCAAAAAAAATTTCATCTAATAAAAATGTGTGCTGTTGGAGTGAACCCTCATTTTTCGTGGTATTGGATCCACAAAATCTTTCAAAAAAAAGGGAAGTCCCAGGGAAACTAGTTACGAATGGGGATGAAGGGTCGGAGCTTCCGTTAACGGCGAGAAAAATGTGATTATAGGTCCTGCTTCAAGTACGTCAACCCAAGTCAATATCGCGAGGCCTGCGACCACGCAGTAGCCGCTGACCCATCGAACGGAGCTTGCTTGATCGCCACGGCTTATCACTATAGCTGTTTCGCGGCTGGCATTTCAACCACCAATATCCCGCCATCTTGCAGTAAGTTTTTTCCTCGTCTCCAATCTCTAAGGGTCACTCCAAACGAGAACGGACAGAATTTTAGCAGAATACTCGCGGACCATCATCGAATAAATTGACTAAAAAAAAGTTTACGATATCAACTACGTAATGCTCGCAATTAATCAGCTATTCAATAGATTATCGAAAAAATAAAATAGACTTTCATGAACAACTGTTTTGAGACAGCTAAATAAAAGAAATACGTTCTGCAACGCGAGACGTAAACGAAACAAATGCAGAATGATGTTATCCACTGCAGAATTTATGCTAAAAAGAAGCTTACAGTATCAACTACGCTATCACAATTTCACAGATATTAATTCAATAGATTAGTGTGGAAAAAATAAAATAGACTTTCATGAACAACTGTTTTGAGACAGCTAAATAAAAGAAATACGTTCTGCAACGCGACACGTTAGCGAAACAAACACCAGATCCCGTCTCTGGTCCATACGTCATAGATTGATGTTATTTATTATTTTACAATAATAATGTTTCTTCTTTCGATGTTAGCAAGCTGCAAAGTTGGTGCTGCGACAGTTGGCATCGGTGACACATTCAGCGTAAAGATCCCTAAGAAGGAAGCCGACATTGTCATCGTGGTTGAACAATTAGCACCGAACGAGAAGGTCTTCAAGGAGTTGGTCACGCCATTGATATCTCAGCTCAGAGATGAACTGAAGTCCCAAGGAATAACGTAAGTGACAGTTCTTTTAATGTTTATTTACACATTGAGTAAGAAAATGATTGCCTACCTCTGTCAAATAATTCTATAATTATTTCGACCTCTGATTGTAAATTCAATCGAAACGTTAACAGGGACGTGCACATCGGTCTGATTGGATTCGCTGACAAACTAAAATGGCCGCAACATTACACGGTTAATGGAGACACCAACATCAACGGCGACGTAGTGAAGAACATCAAATTCTTCGAGAAAAAACCAACGATCACTCTCGAGGTAATTTTTCATGTGAAAATTACTATGGCTTTTGATCAAAGTATGGTATTTTTAACGTTTCTTCATTTACTTCTTCCGGCTTGTTTCTCCGCCATTTTGTCGACGCCTTTCGTTCTTTCCTAGTCACATATCGATATTTAGTATACGAAGCAAATTTATGCTTTCATGGTATATTATTTCATAGCTTTTATAGATGTGACAACAATTTAATTTGTTTTTCAATCGTTGTCAAAAATCTTGTTAAAAAGCAATAGAATTTCCAAAGTTCTTAATTATTCACTTATAAAAGTAATCAATGTCCGATTAGCATTCTGGTAACGCGTTCTTAGAGCACCATCTGTTTGCGCGACTCCATTAAAGGCAGCGAGAGTTAAATCTTGTCCTGTCACGGCGTTTTTCTCCTCTCCTCTAGCATGATTCATAATTTTCCAAACACATCACCCTCCTTTTTCAGGCCACGCAAAAAAGTGCTGGTGTCAGGTGAAAAAGCAGATAATAGTTGAGTCACAGTTCATTATCGTCAAATACGATTAATATCTGTCTAGCTCTGTTGACCGATTACGTTCGTCTAATCGCCGTTTTTATGCACTAATTTATGCGAACGGTCATTAAACACCAGCTTAATAGCTTCTCTTAGGATATCATTTTTTCGGAGTTTATTTCAAGAAAAGTTTCCTCTGTTATTATGAAACTGTGAGTCTTAAAAGGTCGTGTGTAAATTTTTATTCATGCAAAAAGCTCGCGTCTTTTCTGAGAGAAGAGATCTCACGTCGACCTCTCTGTATGAACGTTAACAAAAAATTTCTTTTGACCAAGCTGGTCTCGGCTAAAGAAATTAGCTTGAAACTAGTGTGTGATTAATATTTCTCTTATTTACTCTTAATTAATATTTTAGCCAAATCCTTCTTTCTTTAATAATGTCAATCAGTTAAAAATCATATGTCTAGATTTTTGTCGCAAATAGGTAAAATTAGCATAATCTACTCATTACTTTCGCTAATACTATGATCAGATACGTTCTCAAAATGAGTCACTCGTTGCGAATTTACAAGTAAGAAATTCATGTAAAAAGTTCAAGTAAAAACCCATTCGATCACAAGAATCGATTTCCCACATCGCTACAAAATGTTGCAGATTCGTAACCCGAACGCGAACGAAAAACTTCATTAATTATGCCAATTGGCATGGAAATGGCGAGTAAAATAGATGCGAGCGTCGTCAAACATGACTGAGTCATCACGTGTCCGAGTTTCAGATTTAAACGGCACTGTATTAATTAGATTTCTTTTTGCTTCTGTCTCACGAAAGAAAACGATCGTTTCCAGGAAGCGACAAAGGCAGCGACGAACAAGAGACCATCGGCTGACCGAATCTTGCTTCCTCTCAAGTACTTGAAGCAGAAATTGGACGTTGAATTGGGCACCTTGAAGCTGACCGATGCATACCAAGAAGCTATTGATTATCCCTTTAGACCTGGCGCAGCTAAAGTTGTCATCGGCGTTCATGCGACTGTCTGCGAGAAGAGTTTTATTCCTATTTCCGTAAGCATTATTTCCAATTAATTAAATGATAGAACAATTTTATCAATTGTGCTGATGGTCCTGAATCGTTTCGATCGCCTTCTTCTTTCGATTTGTTATCAAAGTACAGAATTATAGTCAATTCTGAAACACGGCGGAGGCCGGGTCTAACTTGACCCAGGCTTCGGTCGCCTTCTTTTTTCTTATTTATTATCAAAGTGCAGAATTATATTCAATTGTGAAGCACCGCGGAGGCCGGGTCTATTTTGACCCGAGGTATCGTCAGCTTCCGACGTGTTAATAAAACGAAGATAAATGTCTCTTTTCTGCTTTCAGCTCCAACAAGTAAGGCTGTTACTGGGACAGAAAACTTACCGGAATCTCGGACTCACTTATTACCACATATCCTACCCGAACGAGCTCCTCGTGTCGGGTAAACCACAAAAGAATATCGTCGGTTACGACAAACACAGCGTGTACACGTTCGCTGACAGCGACGCGCACAGGCCACTCACCGGACGCGCCGACCTCAAGAACAATCTCATCGTCCCGACCACTGACGTCTGCGCTGACTTCGCAGTTTCCGTAAGTGTACAACAAGCGGTCCTCACCTATCGACAATACCGATCAAGAAACGGTAGCCGTGCACTTCGGACAGAGATCTTTGCCACCCAATACAATGATAAAACCGAACACTTTTCGCTTCTAGATCGACCTCGCAAACACGTCTTTCCGTGTTACGAAATGTATTTCTTTAACCAACGCTTGACGATGGCTGGGTCTTCGCTGACCCACGCGTGCCAATCCCGACTAGCATTTTTGTCTCTGACTGTACATACAGAGACGCCAGATTAACACTTATTTCCCACTCTGCCTTCCTCCTTCTACCGACGCTATTTCCCCACCCTTCCCCGGTCACGTGTCGCGTTTCCTCTTGTGTCACAATATCACGTGACTAATCCAGTTCCGACAGAGAGAGACGGTAACCTTTTCCCCACAATTCGAGCCAATTCCCCTGATCTGGCGCCATTATGCACGTAGTACAGGTCCACGGAGACCCAGCCACCGGCAACCACCATCTGTCACGCGAGGATTAAAATCTGACGCGTAAGGAAATTACGCATTTACGGAAATGAAGCGTAATTTGTTGGTTTAAAATCTAAAGAACTATTTCTGTGCATGGGGCTTAAACTCTGGTTTGTTTCGCAACGTGACTCGATAATGTTTTATTCTGTGGCTGGTGAGCTCGTCGAGATATGCATGCACAATCGAAAGGAATAATCGAATCTGTTGCAGTCGGGAGGAGCATTGTTCAGTTTGGACAACTTCGTGGACGCCAAACCGAACCAGAAGAAGCAATTTATCCAAGTGGCCGCTAAGAGGGTCACCGATGGCATTGCTAATTTAGAACTCGAGCAGGATTGCTTGTGCGATTACCAGTTCGGAATCGTTGGGCGTGCTAAGTGCAAAATTGTCGGTCGCAAGGAAAGCAGCCCGACGAAGTAAGAATTCCACTTATTACTGCTGATCTTCGTGCAAAATGAACATTTTCCGAGTCAATTACAAAGCAGAAAAGACGAATGAAAATTTACGTTTCCGTTTAACAATCTTAACACTATGCTGTCCGGCTACACCACAGTGGTGTCGTGCGCAAAATGGCGGCCAACGGCCGACGACACCACATTAGTGTCGCGCACAAAATAGTATAAATAGTATCGTATAAAAATATTAAAAGCGACAACGTTGAGAAACACCTTGTAACATACATCTTCGAAATTTCATGAAAGTAAGGGAACAGAGTTGAGAACTCATGAGAACTAGAGATGAGTTTATTAAAACTTTACAATTTATAATTTCCCGATAATGTCAAGAACGGCCGGCGACAAGCCAAGTAATCCGAATTAGAGCTGGCGGCGCCAAACGAATAAATTTTTACGAAACGTGCGGACGGCAAAGTGTTAACAGGTCCTTGAATTCTTCTGACGTCTTCGCAGCGTTTTATTTCACCTATTAATTTTCATTGTAAACGCATAAAATTTTGAATCTGTCAATCACGGTTTACAATACATGGAACACCATTAAAATTTCGTTTTTATTTTCAAGAAAATAATTTACGACTTCATAACGTCTAGTGCACAATAATGTGCTTGGATTTGACCATACAAAACGGTAGAATTTATTAGAAAACTTATTTGAAGAATTATTTTTTCAATAACCTAAAATGGATGTGGTTTCCATTTACTTCTTCAAAATGGAGAGAGCCTCCACTATCGTGAGAGGTAATCGAAAAACGTGTTTTCTGTTGCAGAGGCACCAAAGCGGGAGTAAAGGGTTAAAGGGAATCATCGCATCGAACTACCACTATTATTCTACCACTACTATTAATTAATGTATTTGTTACTTGATTGTAATACGTCAGGCGTTATTTTAATACTTATAAGCGGCCAGATTTTCCGAGTCCCCCAGCGATTGAGGCGGGCTTGTGTTCAGGGAACAAACGAGGACTGAGAAACAAAAATATTATGAAGTCTTTTCTGTACATCGAACGTCCTCAGCCGAAATAAAAAGAAAATATTTAACCGCGTTCTCTTTCTCTTTCCCGTCTCTTCACCATTCACTGCCACTACCTCCTATCAATCATAATAACAAAACGCGCAATGTAAACAATAGTGTCCAGTTTTGAATGAATTTTTCATGAAACTATTACCACTCTATTTGGGACATTTTTCTGATCAAAACAAGTCCAAACGCGGTGCAATTCAGATCACATGTACTTGTTTAATCGGCGATACAGTAGAACCTCGATTATCCGAGCCGATGATATCTCAATTCATTTTAAAGCGATCCATACCCTACAGCATCCATTGTACAAATCACTAAAGGTATAATCTACTAGATAACTGTTCTATTGGGCACTCAATTTCTGCTAATCAGTTCGGATAATCGAGCTTCCACTATATCGTGGATTAAACGAGTAAATATGATCCAAATTTTATCGTGTCTGAGCTCATTTTACTTAGAAAAATAACGGGAATATGTTGGTAACAGTTTCATAAAAAAATGATTAAAATAAGCAATAAAGAATAATTAAAAGCAAGACATTTTTTTCGATGGATTAGCATTGTGCCGACATGATTCGGTATCATGTTGCACTTTTCAGCGATAGAGCTTCTGTGACTCTCAAAGAAGACACCCGGAAGTAGTGGGGATAAATTTGTCACAAATATCGCGCACATCTCGAAGCATTACTGCACTTCTGCCACAACGGAAAAACCACGGACGCGTTGTTCGCGTATTACGGGACGTCGATTCGATTTACGGCGGACGATTTGTACGGCTTACTTTTATTAAATCAAGATACCGATGCTGCACGACCACCAACTTAATCTGAACTCGATACCGACTTCCGTACCGTTTAAGCACGTCGATACGCATCACTATAGACTATACTTCTGCAAAAATATACAAGCATTGTTCTTGCACGTGTTGCCGAGAGATCCATTTGTTTCTTGCAATTTTAGCCGCCATCGTCGTCCTTTCTCCTCAGCCAGATGCCGAGATATGTCTTTCCCGCTGAAAAATCGTCCGTTGTCTAATGACCGCGATAAATACCAACGCGAAACTGACTATGAAACACGCCTTTTATTTTTAGTTATGTTTTCCGCCGGGGAATTCAGCGGGTGATGGAATTCACACCGCCACGGTACCGAAATGTGTACTTCAGCCACGCGATGAATAATTTTGTGTATAGCACTGCTAAATGTGCATTTGCAATTTGCATACATAAATGCTTTGCACGAAAGTGATAAAACTTGTGCGTTTATGGCACAAGTGAGTAGGTGCAATTTAAAACAGTGAAAAGATTGAAATTTAACGGCTAGCTTTACGCGACACTAAATATGCCTATTTTAAATTACTTTATAAGTATAACGAAGATGTACATATCCAAATTTTTAGCCATTTCTTTTACAATATTTACCCAAAGAAATAAATTTGTTGAATAATTTCTCATTCGTGCATCTTCACAATTTCAATAATTGAGAATTAAGAATTCTAAAAGCCGCCATTAATGTAAAAAGTGAATTGTTATTTAGTCCCTGTGCCTTACAATTATTGTAAAAAATTTTTATTTTGTATAATTATTTAAAATTGACTGATATATCATTTAGAAATTGACTGAACTAAATTTTTTCGAAAAATCTACAAAAGAAAGTTTTCCCGGGCAACCGATCGGTTCTTTGGTTTGAATCTTTTTAACACCCCGTATAAATGCGTCCACTTTCTTGCGGGAGCATTGCAAGTGACCTGTTACGCAATACCGATATGCGGCATTAGGTGCAAGTTGCCAAACGTGTTTTTCGCCGCTGAAATGTGGTCTTAATTAATGGATTTAGGTTGGACGCTTTAAAAAAAAATATCTTTTATTGGTATCACCGGAGAGCCAGGACTATCCGAATCTAATCGTCAGGGCCGATCAGTACTGGTTTGCACCTTTGGCAGATCTCTCTGCTGTGTACCGGTCACGTTTTGCATAGTTATTGCACGTTTGCATTTCGAATTGCTAGTGCACGTCGTGTCAGTGACCAGGACAGGTGTGTCACGCCTCGGCGTAGGAAGAACAGTTCACAGTGTTTGGAACAATAAAAACGAACAACTGATGCGTAAGTAGTGCATTTATGAGTATTTTGTAAATGTACTGGCTGACGGAAGAAGGGTCTGAAATTTATTCAGTGAGAAACGTTGAAATGTTTAATTTGCATAAGTTTCTTCCTATGTGCGACCATTCTTTTGCTTTTTATTAGTGTACTGTGTGTTGTCATATTTAACAACTAGCACTGTTTTATCTCATAGAAATTTTGGGGTCCCATCATTTTTGTTGAAAAGAGTAAAGATGTTTAATATAGGTTTCTTTTTATATAACTATTCACACTTGCCACTGTTCTGTGTCTTGAGAAATATACAAAACACATTTTTAACAACTAGCACTGTGTTATCTCATAGAAATTTCAAGAAAATTTTCATCAAAATGAGCTAAAATGTGGAATCAATTGTAGTATTTGTTACTGTTCCGAGGCTTAACAAATTATCTAAATGCAAGCCTAACGTGCAGCATTATTTTAGCTCACCGTTTTGCTTTTTATACATTTCAATGCATTTATAGATGTCTTCGTTGATTTATTCTTAATATCAACATAGTTTTATAGGAAGAATATATACTACGGGTGGAACAGACTATGAAATTTAAATTATAATGGAAATATTAGAATAGAAAATCCAATAAATTTTCTCATGAATAGAAAATGCACATGAATCGAAAGAAATGTTTGAAAATATGAGTCGATCTATGATTCTGCCATATGAAAAAGAATGTCTACAAAAAAAAATTCTATCTAGTATACCAAAATGAAAGTATAAATTATTATAAAATATAAGAGTTACTTATATTTTGAATGGTGAACAGATTTTTGGCCCACTGTATTAAATAAATTGAAATATTGAAAATCAAGCTCTAATATTTTTCTACTGTTACATTTTTTTTTTTTTTTTGTAAAAAAGACAGTGTCCATTTATTGGTTTTCATTAAAAAAAGAAAACCTAGACTGCGAACTTCATGCATTTATAAAAAAAATGAGAAGGTGCAATTTAAAACAGTGAACACATTAAAAGAATTTAAAAAATACCAAATACTATTTTCAACCTATTAAACACATTAGGTAAGAAAATAAAAAATGTCACTCCAGTTTGTCCCTAAAAGAAAATGAATTTCTATTTCAATCCAGCTTGTCGCACTTGCGACGCAAAATTTTATGTTTCGCATAAATATTGTGAAACGTATAACTTTTAAAAATATGTCTGATAATCACAAAGATGTCTGGATCGGTCTGCAGCCGAGCAATGGCCGGAAATAGTGTAGAAAACGAAAAAGAGTTAATCAGCGTGCGCTAATCAATCTAAGTCGACGACAACGGGATCCCAAGGATGAATAATTGCTCGCTCAGGGTCGGGAAAGCATGGTTGCTCGCGTTACGACGAAATTCGTCCGGCGAAACGACGTGTCGTTTATCATTGATTTTATCTGCTAAACGTAACCCCTTTTTTTACCGAGGAATATACAATTACCGTCACGCCTTTGGTGCTGCTTGGTTCGTTCCTCGAGCACCGTTTGTTATCTCCTTCTTTCTCACAAAGGAGATCGTTCGCTTTCCCCTTGTTTAACTCCTCTCTCGCCACAATCGAGAACTACGGTAGTGCTCGCTTAAATTTGCTAAATCTCTTACCCTTACATTTGCACACTCCATCCCCACGCTTTCCCCACCACCTAGTGCCTCGAACTGGGTGGATCCTGAGTAGATAATGAAACAGAATAGAACTACTACAGGAATAATACAATATATACTAGAAGGTAACTAAAAGGCAATAATACAATAAAACAAATTTCGTAATTTTTGCCCCACCTTCCCAAATGTATTACCAATGAATTATTGAGATTTTTCTGATTGAAACGAGTCCAAACACGACATAAATCGGAGTAGTTTCATAATCAGAATAGTTTCATAAATCAAAGTAGACCGATTCGTGTCGTGTTTGTGCTCGTTTTACTCGGGAGAATCTCAACAATCCAGTGCTGCCACATTCGAAAAGCTAAGACAAAAATGACTGAATTTGAAATTTTCTTTCTTGCGCGTTTACTTTTTTTCTGCTCTCTCGGCATCCCTTTAGCATGTGTTTATCTCGCTTTCGATCACTATATCTACCCCCTGACTTCGTCGAGCTGTGTTCTAGTCGATTCCTAGAATAGAAACGTTATCCTGTAACGCAAGAATTTGACTTCCGGATGCCACAGTTTGCAAACTCGAACGTCCACAGGTGTACCTTCACGATCAAGGCTCTATTGGTCGGACAAGGGGTGGTTCGACGATTCTTTTTTAGCCGCATTTGCTCACGTGATCGAAGTGTTTTTTTAAGCATCTCCCCATCGCGATGACGTTAATGCTACGATAACGTTACGTCGGTCACGTTAGTGAAGTTTGCATGCACACCGTTTACGCTTGCCAACGCGGTGTATCTGCGGCTCGAATCGAAATTCCTTGCCAGGTTAATGAAGGAGGTTCATCTGATAGCGGGACACTTATTTTTAAAATGTTTGCCTTCTTTATCGCGGAGCTATTCTATCGCTTGCAGCGACGAGGATTTCGGAAATTTACAAAATATTTGTTTACAAAAGCTTTACCGAAGAAGTCTCGAAGAAATGGTGAAACGAAGTTTCTAGACCAATTGCAATTTTCTCAAAATTTTTTCCAGGTCTTTTAACTTCTCAAAAATGCCCCTTGGTATAATATTTATACAATCAATGAAATAATTGAATTGAATAATTTCTCATGAATACATTTTTACTAGCATAAAAAAAGTTATCGTCTTTTGAACCTTCATGCAAAAAAATTTTTGGTTCTTTCTAAAGCGAACATGTCTTGATATTTCCACTTGCTATGTCACGCAAAAATGTCTTCGATGAAAACGAATGATGAAATTATAGGTGATTGTAAAATGTGAAATCTGCGAGCTCAGGAGTATTGAATTGTGGACACAAAGCATCACATTGAAATTTTATCGACGTGAAGAGTTCGTCCACAATGCACGATAAGTCGTATCAGTGAAAATAAGAATTAAATTTGAGAATTGGAGCGTAGCCGCTCTAAGAAATTCAATGCAAGAAACCTCACATTCTGTCGGTTAGGATAAATTCAATTATTTTAATTTCTTCATTGCATTTTTGCTCAACTGTACCCAACTGTTAAAATACGAATAAATGAAACAAAATTGGTGGAATAAAATTAGGAAACAAAAATGGATGAAAATTATGAAACTGTTTTTTAAATACATATCTAAATATTTGACGAAACTTGTAAACACAATTTAGTTTGCCCTCATGAGGGTATCGGTGCAAAATTAATTTCAAAAGCGTTAACTACACGAAAAGTAAGATAAAAATCATCGATTAGTAAAATAAAAATTGTGTAATATACAAGTTCAGTTGAGTTGACTTCCCTCGTTAAAAGTTTAAATGCCTGCAACAATTAACGGCAATAGCCACGAATGGCGCAGTCGCAAAAACTTCCAGTTTTACCAGTTACCACAGAGAATTAGGATGCTTGGTGGGAACTTCTAGACGAGCAATTGAAACACTTGGCTACTATTGTCTGCATAATCTGAGGCAGACGGATCTACTTGACTACTCTACTTGACTGACCTACTTGGCTGATGCGAAACAACTTAACCCCTCGGCGAACACTTCTCTCCGTCTTGTACACAATAAGCGTGTCGCACGTGTCGATGATTTCAATAATAACCAGGTGCACGTGCTCGAAATCATTAATCGCAAGAATTCTCGTCTAGAAGAAATTTATAATTACGCTGGGCTTTGAGCACGTTTCAAACAAACTTAGAAACGATAGCTTAAAATAATAAATTACATTGTTGGAATTTATTTTATAAGTGAAACAAAATGAATCTTTATTTTCTCTAGAAGGAGGGATCGTTTATATGATGGTTTGAAGGATCGCTTGAGATATACATTGTATATTGTCCCAGGCATGGGACCCCCGATCCTCTGATGTTTATATTGAACTGTTCCTCCTCTGTTTCGTTTTCTTGATTCATTCGCGACGTTTCTCTCAAAAGGTAAAGACGCATCTCACGACGTGCTTATTAGAGAACATTTGAAATATAATTTCGATTCTATGCTTTATAAGAGAGTGATCTTTTATTATATATACACCCATTCCCAATATACATCAACCAATTTATTCGTGGAAAAATAAACTTTACCTCGTATGAAATGCTAATAAACTATTTTTAAACAATATCTTATTTCAGTGAATTAAATCATTCGAATAAAACAAACCATCTGAGTTTTATTATGATGTACTTAATTTTTAAAATAACGTACATTGTTTAATAGAATTATTAATACAAATTCCATTTTGGAATAAGTATTAGTAAAATTAGTAATTAAAATTAAGATTAGTAAAGTTATGTAATAAACGTCTCAAAAATATTAGTGTATCAATATTAATATTAAATTGTGAGAAAAATATTAGTAAAATTATTTAGTCGACGTATAAAAAATATTACTGTACTAAAGAGTATAAAAATTTTATTAAAAGATCTGTTAAGAAATTCTCTATAAATCAGAGATTTTTAAAAATGACTAACAATAAGTTATTGTCGACAATGCCATTAACATATTCAAGGAAAACTTCTGAATGTTGTTCGCAAGTTCTCGTAAAATTCTCGTTAAAATTAAAACGGTTCGACACTCTTGCAGAACTATGTGCTCCATGTTTGCGAAGTAGAAATCCTGGCCAGTCCGCCGAACAATAAAACAATTTGCCGTGAAAGGGACCGGCTTTCCAACTATTTTTAATGTCCACTCTTTAGCAACAGTAATTTCCTATCCCATCGTAAACGTAAATAGAGGGAACTGCAGAGAACTGCGAAGTGTTTGATTGGTTATTAAGATACACAACTTTGCGTCAACTTTGCAGAAGCGAAGAAAGTTCAAGGCGGAGTTCTATCACACCAATTTCATAAAAACTTTCCCAACAAGCCGGTAATAAACTCCGCGAAGTAAAGAGGAAATGTTATTTTTTTCATATTATTATCGCCTATGACGAAATTAGAACACCTCGTAGCAATAATTATGCAAATAATTGCATAAATAAATACAGTTATCGTGAAACAAATTCAATGATTTTTCTATATATGTCGCCGAGGCTTGAATGATAAACGTCGCGGAATTGTCCCCACTACCGCGAAGCTCGAAAGGCCTCGGACGCCGAGGAGTGTAAACATAGCACGGCTCGGGTATGTCTCCTGCACGATAAACGACACTGGCAAGACCCGTGTTGTCGACATGTATCGACAATTTACTGTAAAGTGTATTCAGTTGCAAAATTTTACCTTCCAAATTTCAAACTTTAAACAAAAATCAATGATATTGCACAGTCCATGCACATTGAGTATATTTATTACTAAAGCTATCTTCATGAAACGGAACAACGTACTTTCACAATAATAAGCTTTCACTTTTCTTTTATTCATTCGCCCAAACAGTTCGTCTTTCACTTTTATATCAGAATATTACTCTTGGCAAAAAGTTAAACGAACTCGTGCGTGAATAGTTGATAATACACGAAGAAATAGTAACCAAATAAAATTCATTCAGTGAAGTAGGTATAAACTCCATAAGCAATTTTACCGACGAACATAAATCCTTGGTCTTACAAAGAACGTTTTATTGTCGTTCTTTCGCTGTTTTACGTGTATTACAACTCATTTTCTTGCGTTTCATTCTTCTGCATGGTCTTCGACACTTTCCCAGTGACACGATCTTACGTAAATTAAGATTTCCCTTTTAAAGCTAAGCGCTCATGCCATTTACGAGTCGCGCCATATCGAGTAATGGTTTACAAAATTACAAGAAACGTATTCCATTAGTTGAAACTGAACGCAAATGATTTATATCTTATTGTACAATAAGGAAACAATACTTTATAAAAAATCATGTAATTGGCGAATTAAATTTATTTATAACTTAGGCGTGATTAATCGTACGCAGTAAAATACACCACTCAAAATTCTTATCTTTTAGAAGTAAATTTTGAAATATTTTCTTTTAATTCATAGGTACATGTGATTTCAGAACCGGTTTTATTTTTATTTACAATTCTAGTAGATTCTGAAATGTTTCCTTTTTCAATTCATAATTATATTTGATTGTAAAATATTTCTTTCTTCAATTTCTAATTATATTTGATTTTAAAATGTCCCTTTTTCGATTTATAATTATATTTGATTTAAAAATATTTTAGAGTACAGTCTCACTATTTTCAATACTCCTCAAATAAAATATTTTTGAAAACTGCCCCAAGATCTTTTTGCGTCAAATATTTTAATTTCAAATGGGTTTTTAACACTATTAAATTGAACATCATGAATTTGTTCTGTAGTGTTTGAAATAGTATTTTACTTGTCGCTGCCATTGCGTTGCACATCCACCCTGTTCCATCTTCGGGCTGCTTCTCGGAAGAAAGGGGACAGGAAATTTATCACTCTGTCATGCGACGTTTTGAATCATACAGATGTAAATTTTTCTTAATAAACGTAAGTTTATTTCAACCGTGTGACAGAAACTATGAATATCGTTGTACGGCGGAAGAATTATATTTGAATTATTTACTGCCCGCCATTACCTTCGGTTAACCATCAGTGTTTCACCTATTTAAGGACACCAGTTATACATCGCAAGGCAAACACAAAACGTGTGGCATTCAATTTGCAAAATTAGCAGAAACCAAACGTTTCGATGGGATTGAACGAAAAATTGGTTCCGTTATTTGTGTAAACAATTGCAAATAGACTAATCACTTTGTCCATTATTTTCTTTTTCTATTAAAAAACAGTATCTTTATGGAAATAAAATTCTGAAGACGAAAACGACGATAAATAATTTTTTTCATCTGTACTAAACTAAGGAAAGGATATATTTTTTATGTTCTAAGTGGAAGAAACCCTGCCCTAATCTTTTATACACTATATACACTCTGGGAAGACCAAGCATTTCATCTGTGTACCATTTTTACTGTTACAAAAACGACATCAATACTCAAATAAATTCCCCAATACATAGGCGACAATAAATAATTTTTTAAAATATCCCAGACAAAAAAGCAATACATTTTTAGTATTCTTTGTTGGAGAAGCTCCTTCCTAATCTTTCACACACTATATACACCCCTGAAACACTAAACAGTTTGCCTGTGTACCATTTCTTCTTTTAGAAAAATAATATCTCTACTAGAATAAAATCCTAAAAACACGAGCGACAATAAATAATTTTTTAATATATCCCAGATGAAAAACAATATAATTCTAGTATTCACTGAGTTGAAAAATCCCGTTTTAATCCTTCTAGGATTACTCTCACTTCAATCGTGCTATCCTAGTACCTATACAACAGCTTGCACCCCATTTATATGGACAGTGCACAAAAAACTTTGAGGAGGTATTAAAAGTAATCTCTTTTACCAACTTCAAACAATCAATATTCTTTCGTTTCAATCAATAGCAACACACGTAGAGAATTTAAGCCTAAAGTTTCAAATACAAGTAGTTACAATTTTTCACAGCTACTTCCCAAGATTAAACAAAAAAATATACGTCGTACATTTTTTAACAAAAAATCAACAATATTGACTAAAAAGAAAAAAAATCCATTCTCAACTTTCTTTACCTTCTGATACCACAAAAACGGAACGACCAAATTCCGTTCAGCCTCATCAAATCAAAAGAGGCACACGGATCAAGATAGAATTGCATGTGCTAATATTTAAATAATTTTTATTGAATATCATAGGTAATATGAATTAGCAAAGATCATACCCACAGCGGCATTTTGTTTTTTAAATAAAGAACAATACTGCTCACAAAACACTGATCATATATACCTGTACACATTCTGTATGGCCTAAGGCTCTCATCCTCATCCTCTTTCAACCCCCACACCACCCCTTTACACAACAGACGCGCACACGTAAGCACACTCTGCCTCACACTCTCACTCATTAAACGTCGGCAACATCGTCTAATTAACATTTTATATGGTACCTTAGAGAGCACGCGCATTCGTGTACGTATACCGGCCACGCAATATCCACAAACACACACAAACAGACACATACATACATACAGACACACGCATTACAAACCACAGCTGCACGCGTTTGCACCTAGAAGTTACACCTATAACGTGATTGTACCTAATAAGCATGAACTTTCCGCGAGGTGCGCCCTCGATTCCGATTACGATTATAAATACATCCTGGAAACCATGGGTCCTCTACTTTCGTTAAGCTGCTCCAAAAGGTAATTTACAATTGGGGGCCGAAAACCTTTCCGAAAATAACCGTTCCAAACTGTCATACACGGTAGTGCTCACTTAAACTTGCTAAATCTCGTACGCTTAAATTTACACGCTCCATCCCCACTCTTCCCTCATCACTTAGCGCCTCGAGCACCGTGGAACCTAATCTCAATAGACAAGGGAACGGGATAAAACTATTACAGGGAAGGAGGCAGACGTATGTCAAAGCGGTGCCGCTAAACGGCAATAATACAATAAACAAAATTTCGTAATTTTTGTCCTACCTTCCCAAACGTGTTACCAATGAATTGTTGAGATTATCCCGAGTAAAACGAGTCCAAACACGACGTAAATCAGACTAGTTTTGTGAATAGCATAATTAAGTATACACGCATGATTGATATATATGCAGTCTGTAAAAGTAGACCGATTTATATCGTGTTTGGGCTCGTTTTACTCGGAAGAATCGCAGCAATCAACTGGTACCACGTTCGAAAAGGTAAGACAGAAATTACTGAATTTAAAATTTTCTTTTTTTCGCGTTTATTTCTCTACGCTGGCGGCATCCGTTCGGAGTGTCGAGCCTCGGCCGTCCATGCTCGACAGACTGCGTTTCATCTGTGTTCGACATGATTTCTCCGAAGAGAAACCACCCTGTAACGTAAGAACTTGATTTTCGGATCCCGAACTTCGCAAATTTAATCGAGCACTGACGCTCGCCGAGTGAGCGCTAGATATAACGGTTCGAAACAGTTACTGTCGGAACCTTTTCAATCTCCGTTCAGAACCCAGACCGGGCCCGGGGCTGTCCCTGCGACCTTCAACCCGTGGACAGGTTCCGAACCCGCGGATACTGGTTCAGCCTGACACGCAAGAAGACTCCAGTTTTTTTTTTTCAGTGCATCCCCGTGTGTCACGGCAGCCTTCGAGAATGGGAAGAATAGCTGATCATCGTAGAGACAGGCATCGTTGTGCTTTGTCGCACAGAGCCGTCATCGAATGATCAGTGGCACTGAAACTCTACAGATCCTACGGAGCAAAACGTTGCCTTCGTAAAACTCTCTTTAACAGACGGGAGGCTTCCTCGACATTTATGTACAAAAACGAAACTCGATTAGCATAATAATATCGTGGGGCTGGCTGGACCGCAGACGCTTCTGCACAGCTCTGGAATTAATATGTTCATTGCTAAGTCTCGTTACTTGAGCTAATCAAACGATGAAGATCGAGAACGAAAGGCAGTGGCTTTAGCTAGATCATTGTTTTCTAAAAGAGTTGCTACAGTTTCAATTTCTAATTTATCATACAAGTTTTGAGGGTGAAAATGTTGTCTAGGTACATCGTGACCTTCGTATATGTTGTCAAGATCATCTCCGACCGTTGCTTGTTGTTCGTTGAAAAGTTATTACAGCTTGTTGAATTATGAATGAAATTGATGTTGCCTTTGAACAATTTATTGAGAAACTCTCGATCGAGCCTCAGAAATTTTCCTGTAAGTAAAGTGTTCGCAATAAAATGGCAATACCAGTTTGTGTAGAGGACTATTCCCGCAACTAACCCGTCCCTAACTCTGTAACTCCTTCTCTATCAGATTGCATACAAATTCTATTTTCTTGATAACTTTCCAATAAACAATGCGCGAGGATTAAAACATCTCGAGGGTTTCTCAGCGAAGTGTCCTTGAACGCAACACATGTGAAGATCATGCTGACTAAAAGCGGATGCCTGAAACAGCAAATTGCAGACTCCAGCGCTGAAAAATCTTACAAAACACATTTGATACAGAAAGAAAAACACTTGAAAAGAACATTGTAAAACCGAACAGAGTGAAAACGACGATGAACACAAATAATTTCGTAGCGAACATGGAAAAATCATGAATCGCTCAACGCGCTGAATAAAATGACCCTGGCAACGTACTACGTCAGCAGAAACAAGACGTTCTGCTAAATGCGATTACAGTTTTGAACCTCAAAGATTTCGTACGAGCCCCGATCGTTCCAAAGCTCCGGCGGCCCAGCAAAACTAATACAAGTGTATAGACCGCGGTTGTCGGTCGGTCTGAACGTTAAAGTATCGTCGCTAAGTATGGGAACCCTAACTACCGGTATGTAATCAGTCGCTGCAGACAAACGTACTCGCACAAAGTGTGCACCTTGCAGGCAAGTTCTCGGACAAAGTAACCGAAGTCAAACACTTTACGCAATGGATCGATATAAACGCGGCGTTCGTTTAACACTGCTCCAAAAACCGTGAAACAGCGTTCCTAGAAACCGTGTCAAGTGTCCACAGAGCAACCATGGCAGTACATGAAGAGTACACCTTGGTGGGAAGAGGGGGGAGGGGGGCGAGTCTACTTTCATTCAGGAAAGGAACTCCTATTAGGGGTCCAAGTCGGATTACTATACACTTTGCTTATCCCGTTAGAAATCTTAAATATATCTTGGTAAGGCAGTGCCAGCACGGTGGTACATGTACGGTGGTGGAGGCGGTCCAGAGAAGTGCCTCTGATGCTGATGGGGTAGCGAAGACCTGTGAGAGCCCATGGTACCGCTGGATGGTGACACGTGCTGAAGAAGATGGGACGTCCCGTCACCCAGATCCAGCTCAAGCTCCTGTTCCTCGATCAGCTGCAATGCTCCAAATGACGCTGTCGCCATTGCTACATCCGGCATCACGCCTGACAGCTGTCCATCGCTGCAGGAGTTGCTGTCTTGTTGCTGGAACAAAAGAGAATGGGAGCGATCAGGAAACAGCATTGTGATCTTCTATTTGGCTGTCGAACCGACTTCGAAAGGGAACTTCCGGAAGTGCCGAATTCGACACGTAGAGATTTCAACGCATCAGGATGAAACGTATTGAGTTCGCAACGCGTCGACCTTCAAATGGGTCACACTTCCGAAGCGCCAAATTTATAACGCACCGAATTTGAAACGCGTAAAAATCTCAGCACATTAAATTTGCAAAGCGCCAAAATTACAACGCGTAGAAATTTGCAAAGCTCCACAATTACAACGCGTTGAAATTTCAAAGCCTCGAATTTGCAGCCCGCCGAATTTGAAACACGTAGAAATATCAGCGCGTCAAATTTGCAGCGCGCCGAAATTTCAAAACGTCAAAATTACAACGCGTAGAAATATCAACGCATTAAATTTACAAAGCACCATAATTACGGTGCATAGAAATTTCAGTGTATTAAATTTGCAAAATGCCACAATTACAGCACTTAGAAATTTCAGCGCATTAAATTTGCAAGGCGCCAGAATCACAACGCGTTGAAATTTCAAAGCCTCGAATTTGCAACGCGTGAAAATTTCGAAGCGTCGAATTTGCAAAGCGCCAAAATTACAATGCGTAGCCATTTTAGCACATCAAATTTGCAACGCGCCGACGTTTCAAAACGTCAAAATTACAACGCGATGAAATTTAAAAAAATCATTAACTATGAAAATTAAATTACGTTCAATATCAGTATTTCTGCACGTGTCTTGTGAAGAATAAATTGGAATAAATATCCGCGGTCTATTTAGAAGATGATTCACTTAATCAGGAAATTTATTTATCGAAAGCATGTTCGGTGCGCTCCGTTACAAAGTTGCATATTATCTTGTCATCCACTAAACGAGAAATCTCATAGCTTGCATCTTACACGATCCCAGCGATAAGGAACTCAAGAGCAAATATTCTTCAATAGAGAAGAAAGGGATTTAATTAAAAGTTATTATACTACGAAACATAAAATCCTGTGTTCTTCCTTAACATGAAAATATAATAAGAGGAGCGATGGAAATAAATTCGATCAACCGTGAAGTTTACTTTCACGTTCGGGCTTTATACACTGAAAATTCATTTCTATAGGGGATAAAGTAAGATAAAATGTTCATTTCGGTTTATTGTCTAAGTCGTATGAAAATTTTGTCGGTACTTCGGATGTTACTGTCGAAATAAACGGCGACAATAGCATGGTTTTATCGATTCGAAGCAAGGAAAGGAAAATAATACCAAGAAACCTTCTCTCGAATGTGACGATGAAAATGATGTAAAATAGTAAAATCGCTTTTTACTGATTGTGTAAAATTGTTAAAGTATCGGGGAATGTCCGCAAGATGGAGTCCAATCTGTTCACCAAAAAGAGTCCTAATAAATTCGTCACTTCAGTTAACGAATTTATAGGAGCAATTTATTTTATTTCAATTGTTTTTTTATGAAAAATGTTTCCATTAATTGTGATCAAATTCCTCTATTTGAAATGAATATTAAAAGGTGCGATTAGGATGGCTAACCATTTTAATCATTCATGTTGATCGTTTGAAATTACATACTTCTTTATACTAATGCACTTTATACTAATTCTTTTTAATAATAACTGAAATACCAAAACAATGTGTTCATTGAAAATTTGGATGCGTACAAAAATTGTTTAAAGAATCGGCAAAATGAAAAATTAAATAAAATTAGCGTGTCAGAATGCTGTGTCATTCTATTTCGGGAGATGAGGAAATTTGATCGTTTATACAAAATGTAATATAATAAAATCAATAAATACGTAATCATGTTTCATAATGTTGTATTAAGTCGCATTTATACCTCGTCAATGGTCACAGGAAACTGTTCAAGGATAAAATAATTTCTTTTTTAATATTAGATCTAAAATTGGATCACAGGGGTGCACCCTAACACAATTCTATCGTACTTATATAAATTATTTCAGAAGTGGTCGGTGGAATTGAGATTAGGCCAACGTGTGTCCTCATTGTCATTTCTGAGAACGTTTAAAAGCTTTAAGCTACCCGTTTTTGCAAACTAAAATCATTTATATATTATTTACCGGACTTAATAATTTTTCTTCCATTAGTAGATGATTTACAGATTAGGAAACTAGTTGATCAAGCTTTTATCTCATTATTAGACTGCAGAGTTTATGCATTTATGACAAAAATGGTGTAATTTAAAACAGTGAGAACATTAGAAGAATTTAAGAACACTATTACACTATTATCGATATATTAAATATATTAAGAAAGAAGATTAATTTCTATTTCACTCCAGATTGTTGCAGTTGAAATAGAATATTTTTATTTTCCATAAAGATCCGCAGTTTACTCGTTATTTGTATTGTATTAAGATATTCTTCGAGATGGGAGTGGTTCTATTGGAAACAACCTTTAATTAACGCCGTAAAACATGAGCCAGAGAATTTCCTTTTGCGAACAATGATCCAGCATTTATATCTCACGGAAGGTTCTCGCAGAAAAAGGCCAGCCAATCTGCTGGCGCGGCGAAAAGATTTCCGCCGCCGATAATGGAAACGAATGGCCCCTCGCAGTTTTCTCGTAATTCCGAATCAGTTAGGTTTCTTCGCAATCCCGAATTAAGGTGTCCAATTAACGGGAACGGTTCCCCGAGTGTTTCTTACCTCGGCGAGGAGCCTGCAACTTTCACCCTCGGTGACTATAGCTGGAAGCTCGTGTCTGTGCGCGCAGGACGACGCTGGTCGCGGGAATGTCATATTCCTGCCATAACACAATGGCGGTGCTGTCCTCGCATTGATTCCCATGCCAGGAGAATCCATATCCTCAATGTCAGTCAGCCTCTCGTTCTGCTCCTTCACGTTGTACGCGGCCGTGTTCTGCGAAACAGAATGGAAACCGACTCCCATTATCGTTTTTCCTTCGTGTGAGGCGCGATAATGATCAACGATCGATCACATGCCGATTGATCACATCCACATCGTCGCAAACCGCTTGGGAGGCCCGGCTTCTTCGTCATCGAGAAATCGTTCTATTTCTTTCTTTGAGAACCATTTTGTTTTTCCAATATTCCTTCGCGAGACTATTATCAGCACATTCCCGACATTTTTCTGATTAAAATGAGTCCAAACATGAGACAGTTCGAAGCATATTTGTTCGTTTTATCCACGCTTTAATAGAACCTCTACTATCCGAATCGGTGGTATGCAAATTTGCCGATCGTAAATAGTTTAAAGCGGACCATATACGATAAGATTCGTTGCACAAATTAGTAAATGTTTAATCTGACTACGTAGCTGTTCTAATATCCGAACACTCAAATCGAGTAGTTCGGATAATCGACGTTTTGCTATCTCGTGGATTAAACAAAGAAATATGAATCAAATTGTGTCGTGTTTGTACTCATTTTAACCAGAAAAATATTTTACAAATGTTTTAGCAAAAATTTCATAAAGAAATAATTAAAAACAAAAGGATTTTAATGGTTCTAGGCGAATAAAAAATCTGCTTCGTCGATGTGCAACTTTTTCGCAGAACGACGCTAGAACTCGCATCACTACGCAAAAACTGCTTGAATTAAAAGGTCATGCTGTCTGTTCAGATTTATTCAATAGATGATCGAGCAACATTCTAAAGCATAAAAATGGAAGTTCGCAGGAACTGAAGACGCGTACTCTGAAGACAAATAAACAACTCGATATGTCATACACATTCTGCCTTTAACAAAAACTTATGCGCTGCATTGCGTAGGCCATCGACAAGAGTGTGCCTCCTGTTAACATTTTGTGCGACCTTTAGCATAGTATACGCACGAATAAAAGCATCGTTACGACTCTCACGAAGAAGCGGAGCACACGAGAAGACTCTACTTCGTTTTAGATTAAACCGTATCGAAGATATAAGCGTTCAACGTTTATTTCCCGAACGTAGGCGTCTTTGAAATAAAAAAAAGATAAAACTAAAAATTAATTAAAAATTACTTTTAGTTGTAAAAATACTAAAAAAAAATACTTCTAGTTAGGAAAAAAAAACAAAAAAAAATTATTTCTACTGAAAAATACTTTTAATTTAAAAAAAAAACTAAAAAAATTACTTTTAGTTTTTTGAAAAAACTAAAAAAAATTATTTTCACTAAAAATTACATTAAGTTTAAATAAAATTATTTGTACTGAAAATTACTTTTAGTGTAAAAAGAAACCAAAAAATTGCTTTTAGTTAAAAAAAATGATTTCACTAAAAATTACTTTCAGTTTAAAAAAGAGATTATTTTTAGTTTACTAGGAATTAGTTTCCACTGTTAAATATGCAAATAAACAAATTTCCTGCAGGATCCAACTAGAGGAATAATTAAATTGTTGAAAATGTGCAAATTTCCATTGAATTGCAAATTCCAATTTCAGCGAATAATTGAATACTCGCGGTAGATGTCAATTTGAAAGTACCTCGAGACTGCTTGTTACTGTTTCTCACTAACAATTGACTATAATGCAAGGTTCCTAAACATAGTTAGCCTCTTTCAACGTAAATGCATCCTTTCCTTGCTGTTCTCTCGCGATTACGGAAATCATCGACGCGTCGATACACACGGGAACACAACACCTTCGGCAAAATGGCTGCTCTACTGGGGACAAAGCTGGGCGCGTTCAGGACAGAACACCGCGACAAACTGTAATCCTAACGAGACAACATGACCCAAAACCCTTCCTGCCGTAAGCTAAACTATTGGTACTTAACAAACTCCGGTAACTGGACGTTCGCGAACGAGAAAAGCGGACACCCACCACTGGTATTCATTAACCCAAAGGTTCAAGGTATTTAGCGAGACTCGGAATTACATCCAGACTGCGTAATTTACGTATTCGTAGCATCTGCAACGTCATACCGAAGGTGAAATATCTGTGCGGTTTTAATGGACTTATTAATTTGACGTTATTATATGCCCCGGCTCGAGCATTGATTTGTATTATTAATAAAACTTATAAATATACAATTTTGTTGATATACAAAGGAAATTTTTTTTCGGATATTTTTGTTTAAACTTTTCTTTTTGTTAAGTTTAATATCGAACGATACGTACACGTGTGCGACATTGCAGCTAATTTTCTGGCGTTAATAGGGTAATTACGAGAAAATATTATTTTATTATTTTTCAATTGTTTTCGTACGTTTTAATTTTAATTACACGTGTACGTTTAATGTTCGAACGATGCGGACACTTGCTCGAAATTCAAGCATAATTTTAACAAAGAGAAACGTCGTGCATTTCGTATGATTTAAATATCAATTTTTATGAAACGTAAATGTTTAATGTCGAACAATACGCATACCTATCCGAAATTCAAGCTTAATCTTTTCAATCGACAAAAAGAATTGTGAAACAATATTACTCTGTCTCCAAATTGTTTGGAATTATAATTTTTAATGAACGAGAATGGTTTCAACTTCCGTGGGCGTTGGTTTATAATCGCAAGGTGACCTACACACCCCCACGGTATAACAAACTGACTGGTTTACGTGAAATCTTATATTTCTGTTCTCTACCATGGAATTGAATATAGCAGAATTCTAGACTCCTATTATCCGAATATTCAGTTATCGTGCGCTCTTCTATCTTCGTGTACAACCTTTGAACTTTTTTGCACCGAATCGAATACGTCACGAGCTGAACTGTGACGTAAAAGCTCCTGATCAGATCGACGTTCTCATCTTCCATGGTTACGACGACACATTCGAATCTCGCGAATACTTCCACAAAAATAGCAAATGACTTGTAGAATTATAACATAACCTCTCCTTCCGGATTTCCAGTTAAATGGAAAAAATCAAAAATGGTTAAAATCAAAATATCTTCTAAACTAATGGTTTCTCGCCGTCAGTGATTTAGTACTTTTATGTAGGCAATAACGAGCTCATTAAAACGATTCCATTCGAAAAAATGAAGTTCACCTTCATATGACCTGTATGCGTCCACATGGAAAAAAATACAGTACATCAGATAGTGTGCCCCGCGATACCGATTAAATTTTGTCTGAAACATTTTTTAGTGTTATCAGCAGTTCCGGAGACACTCTCGATGTCCTGATAAATTGGAACACCCTGTAAAAACGAATCTCTGTTTTAATGTTAAAATAAATTATCTGTGCTACCGTGTCGCACAATGTACCTTCATTTTAAAAATATATAATTAAAAAATTAAAATTATATCTCCTCTAGATAGCGCTCCAGTACCCCTATCATCCCTTTCATGCCTTCCTCCTCTTACGCCAGCGTCGCTATATCATCCCCGTATACCAAGGTGCAAATTTTCCCTCCTCCTACCTTTACCCCTCCCCAACCTCCCTTCTTCAACACATCACATATCCGCTTTGAATAACGGAAACAGTAGTGGGTTTAGAGGGCACCCTTGTCTTACCCCCTTGCCGTCCGAAAGCTTTCCCCTTCCTCTTCCCCTACTCTCACCATACTTCTCGTTAAAATTAAAATTATGTAAGATATATATAAAAATATAATTATAGAATCATACAATGGTCCGCATAAATGAAAATGGCTGGAATAAACGTGTTCTCAGTAGAAGATCTGCTTCCGATAAATGTCGCCGAGTTTCAGTGCTGGGCAAAATAGTATTTGAAATAGAAAATAGTAAATAGTTTATTTTATTTTTAAAGCAAACCTATAATCATGCAAATAAATTATTTTATTTATAAGAAAAAGTTTTTGAACTACTATTTAAAAATAGTATTTTGTTTGGAAAATATTGAAAATGGTGTGACTTCTTTTGTGAGACTGTGTAAAATAATATTTCAAATGGTTGATAGTAACTTATAATTTTCTGTAATTTTGTTGCGTGTAATGTTATTACGACATTCTCGTCTGTTTATCGACATGTTACATGCAAATATTCGTAATTTACCTACAAATAATACTTTGTTACCTGTTATAGTTTCTTATCTTAAAAATCATAATTTTAATATTAAGGAAACATTTGAGATATATATTTGAAATACAACAGTAAATTACTTTATTTCATGTATCTGGTTATCAAAATAATAATATTTTATTTACCGGAATTTTTCGTTCTATTTAAAGTAGTATTTTATTTGAACCACATTAAATTATACTATTTAAAATAGTGTTTTAAATATTTTTTCTCGAAATTTTGCCCAGGTCTGCCGAGTTTCGACTCGGACCGGCGCACAGTAGTCTGAGACGCGAAATTTAGTGACACTTTTGTATAACTTCTAAACTATTAAAGATATCGAAGTAATATTTGGAGTGTAGAATATTAACAAGTAATCTTTTTAATGGTGCATAATGTACCATACTTTTTGTTTATTTAATAGCTTTTTCTACTATTTTTAAATAAATGTACAAAAACAAATTTTAGAAACACATTCAGCTTAGTAAATATATTATTCTTCTAAACTCCCTCTTATTCTTCGACTCCCGATGAAGAACCCGAGAACCTATGCGCATAGCTGCACGGATGCGGGCGACTTTAAACAATAATAACTTGTGATATGGGACGAGATGGGAAATAATTCTTACATGATTGTATAGAAGAAAGTGTGCTGAACATATCCAATTTTGTAAAATTCCATGATCTCTTCTGTCTTAGAAGATATACTGAATTAATCGACAAAGTATACTGACGTATCCAAGAACCTATGCGCATAACCGCACGGACACGAGCGACTTTAAACAATAATAACTTGTAATATGGGAGGAGATAGGAAATAATTCTTACATGATTGCGTAGAAAAAAGAATGCTGAAAATACTCCAGTTTGTAAAATTCTATGATCTCGTATGATACAGAAGATATTCTACATTGCATTTGGCATAACATGTTTAATACAATGAATAGTAATTTTTGACCATGGTAATTTACAGCTTAAAGATAAACTTTTCATTTAAAAAAAAAAATGGAAGGCAAATATTGAAAAGGATCGTCAGGGCATCTTAAAGAAGAAAAGCAATTTTTTCCATGAGAAAGGCTGTCTTCAAAACGTCCAACTTTGATCGTTTATTACAATAATGGTATTTATACAATTTTCATTTTCAAGGTTTATTGGATATTTAGAAAGCAATAAGCATTCAACATGAGTCAATATGAGACAGTTGATTTTTTGGCAAAATGTCACTAAATTTCGCGCAGGTTGCAGGGTAGCCTAACTCGTGAGGGTATCGTTCCCATCTCTACGCGGGCAGAGTCGAGTTCCCCAGGGCGGCGTGGGAGTGTGCAAGGTGCATCCCTTCGAATCGGGGCCCGCGACGCGTATCGCTCGGTCTGAAATCCGTATCGGAGCTAAAAGATGGAGATACCATCAATGAGCGTCGAAAAGAGGGAGAATAGGGGTCAAAGTCAAACGGTAACGAAGCTCCGCTCAGTTGTCACGGCTTCGCTGCGCCAGCCGGCCGCGTCGAGTGCATTCGACTTCTCTTCCGATCACGTTCACGATTGTCCGAAACGCTTGCAACCGCCGCAACAGGTATTCCTCAAACGATCCGACCAATTAACGCGGCCACCAACCACCCCCGTAAACGCTCGACTCCGAAATAATACGCTTGACCCTTTAAAGAGCGAGGGGTCGAGTCTCGTAACAGCTAGTAAACGTAAGTGATCTTCACAAATTTTTTCACAGATAACTGTCCGCAATACGGACACGAAATTTCTTGCAATACGTAGATACGTCTTTCAGCTACGAGAACATATTTTTTTTACTTCCATTTGTTCGTTTGTTCGTTGCACAGCGGGCAATGACGTTCGCCTAGTGCTGCTTCCTTTTTGATCGAGCATGTCATAAGTCAGGCGAATGCAAAAATGCCAATGCGAGTGCAAAAATTTTGTCGACAATTTGATACTTTATGTCGAGATTATTTCCCAAAAGACACCTTGACAAATTGAACTCTAAACAATTAGTTCTAACTTGTAACATTTACTTGAAGAATTTACTTTATATTATTAAATAATCGTTGGTACAGTACCCGGAGGAGCTTTGCTCTGCTATATTAGCCGTTACGTTTAATAATAAGAGAACCAAGTTTGAGGATTTTTTTTGGAAAATGTTTGTAAATTCGTTATTTTTGCGAAGTGGACGACGGAACTTTGGAGGTAAGTTCTCGAAATATTTTCGATTCGCGAGGGAAGAGGAATCGATGTTTCGGACCTGTTGCACGAAGAGTCCTCTTTCGAAGCAGTTATAGTCTTCGTAGCATGGCGAGCACTCACAATCGAACGCGATTCGCGAGACTGACCGTTCACACTCTGCTTACGAAACGACGAAACGAACGAGTCACTCGTGTATTTATTTCGTTTATTATCGCCGCTGGAGTTGTGTCGCTTACTCGACTATTTACTGTTTTTAGAGTGTGGCTTAAATAGAATTACTGGAGGCTCTTACAGATAGTTATCATTCGGGAGATAATAGCAATCCCCTCGCACTGTGAATTTTTATGTTCCGGTGATTTGTTTCATAAAATGTCGACTGAGAAAAAATAGAGTTTACTGATAAACAGAACTGTGATAAAAATAAAATAATAGTGGCAGTGATAATTGTCATTTTAAATGCGTTCTTACTCGTTTATTTTATTTCATAATAAATGTGCGAACGTTCACAGATTAATGGCTTTATTAGAGTGGTACAAAAGTAATAGTTCAATTCTATCCCTTTGTTTTTAAACTTGTTTTTTATATTTGACTCTTATTAATTTTTTAATGCTTCACGAGGAATACAATGGTTAAAAGCTTGTTTATAGAAATAAAAAGACAAAATAAATATAACAATGTAATTTATCAAAAGCGATAATAGTAAGCGCAATGAGCATTCATAGTCTTCCCATTTTACTTAGCAATTAATGCAACCAGTAGCTACACTAAAATATTTTTATTCAAATCCTGTTTATATTAGTCAATAAATGTCCATATCAATAAAATATGTGTAAAAAAATGAAATTCGAAACATAGATCGATTTGCACATGAATTTACAATTATTTATAACATGGCGCCTACTTTCGGACATTTTCATTCAAAAATTCATAACCGGAAGCCCTGTCAGAGATTTCTTTTTCAATTCGAAAAATAGTGCAGAATTTCGACCTCCGCTGGAAAGTTTGATCAACGTACCCTACACTCGAAAATGTAGATTGGGGCCGATTTAAATTCGTGCAAATTCGATTCCGGGTGTCCGAATACCCCGATATTTTCATCACGATTTTATTGACATTCTGAAGTTTTCGCGAGATCTCATAGGATCTTTGACATTTCCTAATTAGAAATTTTTCGAATGGGAAAATTCAATCAGAGGCGGGAACCAATCAGCGAAATGTTCTGTCCGAACTCATTATTTTAAAAAAATTATTTTCATTATTTTTAATAAAACACGTCGATTATTTTAATATTTTCAATTCCGAAAAAATATACATAATATAGGGTAAGGGACCCTATACTGTACCGTAATTACTGTACCTATATTAATTTCATTTATTCTTAGAGCATAGTGAATATGAAAAAACAAATACTACATTTTTTTAATATTCATCATGCTTTAAAAATAAGTATAATTAATATAGGCACAATAACTAGGTCCCTTGTCATCAAAGCTCTTCTGTTTGTGAATTTTTTCCTCCCAATACGTTAATAAACCTGATTTTTATATAAAATTTCTTAAACTTCTACCAATTACTTTATGAAAAATTAAATCTTTTGAGAAGCTATATAGTTGTCAAAAATTGTATAATAACCATAAGATTGCAGTACTATCAAAAATTATGGCCTGTATATCTATATTTTGCTCTTGGAATTTATGTGAGGAATTCCACTTTGGCAATGAAGTTACTAAAGTTATACTAAGTTTCTAACATGATTGTGTTTGCTTAAGAATAAACTTTCGTGACTAACACATTAGGTATTGAAGATTGACAGCTGCCGATGAGGAATGTTGCTCTACTATACAGGGCGTATCATAATAACTGAGCAATATTTAAAAACGAGTAAATGAAAAATTACAAAAATTCACATGATAGAAACTGCACAGAAGATCTATACAGTCAAATCGATAAGATATTAATCAATTTTTAGGCTGAGGTAGATGTGCACACTTTAAACCGCTCAGAGGTTAAACATTGTCCAGTTATTATGGTACATCCGGTACAGACAGATTCATTCCTGAGGGTGACAGTACGTGTCCACTTGAGAATAGTCCTTGATAGTAATTGTCGAATGTAATTCTCGACAGTGATCATACTCGAGCGAGAGCACAGTAACTAACACGTGAACTGCAGACCTCATCAAACTTTAATTCCCAGATTACGTTATAATTATAGGAGATTTGTTCTGGAGTCTAAATATTCGCTAGAGAGTTCTATTCTCTATTTTTTAAACAATGAGACCTCGTAAATCATGTTCTGAACAGCAGGAACTGTGTTCGGTATCACAGAATAATAATTAAATTATGATCTATGGGACTTGCAAATAATTGGCGAAAGAATTTTTCCTTATCCAGAATCTTCATTCTGTTCTTAATTGAAGAAACATTTTAATTGGTGGAAGAGACATTTCCATTCATTTTGTTCTAATTAAGATTAGATGTATTCTCATCTCGAACCGCTCATCTAGTAATCAAGATGTGATCCATTTCGAGTACACATACGTACATGTAAATATGTATACAGTGCGCATAAAATTTCGCAACAGATTTTGAATTTATTAATATTTCCACACTTTTTTATACAGGGTGTCCCAAAAAGAGGGTGATTCCTGAGGTCATTTCAAGCAACTTTTTCCTTTGCGAAAATGTTCTCCGCGGCTTCGTTCAAGAGTTATTGACGAAAAACACGGACCAATCAGAGCGCTGCTATAGCGGGCGGACTGAAACTTGGCGACAGGTGGCATTGGCATTGGCCGAGCCGGAAACCGTCCGCTGTAACCGCACTCCGATTGGTCCGTGTTTTTTGTTAATAACTCCTTAATAAACGGGCGGGGAACATTTTCGTAAAGGAAAAAGTTATTTCAAATGACCTTAGGAATCACCCTTCTGAAGGAAATACACTTTTGGGACTGTATTCCTGTCCAATTAGATTCTATATATTTGCCTCCAGATATTAATTTGACATTGTTTATTGCTAAGAAGAAAACAGCTTACAACGAGAAAATACTTTTAATTTTGTGTTCTCATTACTTTTTAAATATTCTTACACAAAAATCCTACTAAAATGCGGTTTGTTCGAATAAATAAAAATTTATATCAGTTTAGAAGTAATTACAATATTTTGAAAATATTGTCAAAACTTGTAAAAAAAAATCCGAGTCCACTATTAAAAAGAGCCTTTACGGCCACTTTAAAAGTGTCCGAACATCATCGTTCACTGTCTTCATGACGGTGATACGTTTCTGAATGTATAATGTACTAGTGTAGTATGACGATATGGATAGTCGACGTCGTAAGCGCGCGTTCATTGACGCAGCAGAATCCATGCTCGGTCGCGTAATAGCGCGCGCGTTCGCGGTCAGCTAATTGCAAAATGAACGAGATTGGCATCTGATCGATTGGAAAACTACCGGCGGGTCGTATTATGTACACAGCTCTCTGTGTACGCATGTTGCCGGAAAGGTTCCCGCATTTTCGTTGGTGACAATGCGACTACTCTCGCGGAACCTTCGTCATCTCCCGCGACGCGTTTCCACATGCAAATGATGATTAATGTTAATTTCCAACGCGCTGGCTGTTTGCTGTTTACCGTAGAACCGCCTGCGGCAATAACGAGATAGTTTTTCTGTTGACGCACGTGTTACCGTTCACAGAATTCCCACAGAAGAATGTCCCCCGAAGAAACTGTTCTTTCGAACTGGATTAGACTTCCACCCGACGCGATCAAAAAACTGTTTAAAAAATCGACCTATACGCGTTTTATGTGGCAGTAAATGTACAGCATATGAATAACAAATTGTTTCAACACAGTGGATCCAAAAGAGGCTTAATTTCACCTTGACAACTCAGAAATTTTTAACTTCTTAAGTTAAAAACGCGTAAAATCGCTAGACTTTAAACACGCATAACTTTTGAACCAGTGAATTTCTCGCCTTGGAACTCTGATTTTAAAAAATTAATAATATCTGGGTTGCCAAGGTGAAGTTTAACCCCAAAAAGTACTCGAACGCTACATTTCTGATTCTCAAGAAATTGTCAATATTTGAACCATGATAATTTCGTTATAAATAACAGTACAATAATAAATTTGAACTCATTTTAAAGCTCGAAGCTTCTACTTTCCCTGACCATTACCCTTTTTTCCTGGAATACTTGTGGATGATACTACAGTTGAAAAACTGAGGTCCCGTTTTTCGTTGATAATGCTACATTTTGAGTCATCTGTAAAAGCACCAAAAATTTTGTTTCTGAATGGAATGTATTACAGATTTGAAGATTGAATCTTCCCCTTTACGACTGTTTAAAATTGAATCTAGGTTTTTTTAGGGCTGATTTATGGAATAAAAATGTGAGTGAATGTTTGGACGAGAGTCTGCTGTAGCGTAAATCAAACTGAAATTATTATGTTCTAGTTTTTCTTGCAAATACGATTATGTTGTATATTTAAAAACGCAGTTGTGGCTGATTGTAAATGCTCGTAATTGCTCGTAACTGTGATGAACAAAAAACCAATTTTAGTTGAAATGGAGACATTATATTGCAGAAATTACATAATTGAGTGGACATAATTCTGCACTTTGTTCATAAATCAAACAATATACGACGTTATGTTACGACAGGATAATATCCGTCTGAGCATTTAAAGTTTGTGTAGAATGGTTGATAATTAACATTTATTCAATTCATATTCTCAGTTAAACTTAATACTCATCGTTATAGCCAGTTCATAGTTATTGTATTTCAGAATTTTCTTAGGTATAATCGAAAATATTATGTTTTAATATTATAATGATTAAGTATCTCAAGTTTACGTCGGTGTAGAATACTTTTTTTATATTTTTTTATTTAAAAGTGTGGAATACTTAATAATAATAAACATTCGACCGATTCACGTTCTCGATGAGACTTGATAATTGATATTCCAGCTAATCATTCTCATCATTATTGCCAGGTCATACACGTTCAGTCGTTTTTCAATGCCTGCGGTCAAAGTTATTTATGACTGGACAGAGCGCCTTTATGCATTTATGGTACATGCAAATTTCTAAAATCCTAGAAAATCTTTACTGACATTTAAGAAGTAGCTGTTCTCTTATTTTAATTTTCATGACATTAATTATGAAAAGAAAATTTGCACACTGAAAGATTTATAAAAAATTTATAAAAATTTAAACAAAAAATATAAAAATTGTAACTATTGTTCAATCCATCGTAGAACACCCTGTATAATGATTAAACAATTATTTAAGTACCCTCTGCAATGGTTATACAATTATTTGAACATCCTGTATAGCATTAAACACTGCTAAAGGTCATCGCGTTAATAAAATTTTTTTATCTCGATCATCTACTTCGGCGTTAGTCATCGATCACTAACGTGGCGCCACTGTCTTAACTATGACAGCCAACGAGATAATTAAAGCCATTCGAAGGTTGCATAATTTTACTTTCACTTATTCCTAATTATTTGCGATACCAGCTTTGTAATAGGCTTCCAAAATAAGAGTCATTGAATATTAATGTAATAATATCTTTTAGTGGCCGCAACAGAAAATGCATTTTGTGCAGCTGACGTCACATTGGCTCGCCATTTGCTTTTTACATTTGATTTGCTGCTCCTATTCTGTGCGTTTATTCGATCATTGAAGTATCATTTGATTATTAAAATTATTATGTAAATGACGCGTACACATATAATTAGTAGTAATGGATGGTACCATTTCTAATCTGCGAATGAATCATTCAATTGCCAATTAATTATTATACATCTGCAAATACAGTAAATAATACGAGTTTCAATGAAAAAATTTGAAGTTGAAAATATTTTGTACAGTTACTATTAGACTGCGAATTTTATGCATTTTGTCCAAATTATATGCAATTTATTAAAATGCTTAAAAAAGGTACATATTTTTCATTCTAAATAAACCACTTGATTTAAAGCAATAATAAGTAAATAAATAAATTATTATTATTTTGAATTCACGTCTATTTTTTTAAATTGATGTAGGAAACATTTATTTTGTATCATTATCCACGGTCTAGTTATTGTGCATTTCCTTACTGTTACCATTAAAAAGGCATGCGAATCTTTAAATAAACAATTCGGAAATTGCGTTTGTATGATGACTCAACGTGCAAACAAATTATTGTAAGTTTCATTGTTTGAGGTCTTATATAATGCACACAATAAAACCATTTCGCTGTCTTGAAGCCTAGTTTTCGCAAGAACAAATATTTAATCTCTGATAGCGAATATCTTACGCAAACCGTAAAGAATGGCGTAGGTCTAGCAAAAGGAATTACAATTTAGAAACAAACATAAGCTGAACGAACCCAGTTTGATTAGCTTTCCAATGAAAATCGCCGAAAATAATAATTAGACTGCAAAATTGATGCGTTTATAACAAGAATGAGTACATCAAATGCGAAATAATAACAACACCTAAAGAATTTTAACAATATTTTGAATTCATTAAAAATGATTAACAAAGCGAAATTAATGTAGTTGAAATAATTACCTATTTTTCGGCCGTATGCTAGCATTTTTTTATACAGAATAGCAAGGAGAATATATATATATATATATCCGTTTTAAAAAATCCCAATGCCCTTCATATGACCTCTAAAATATTTGGCCTAACTTCAACCAAAACAAAGACATAGCTTGTTACAATTTCGTAATCACCCTGTACATCGTCTTTGCATATTTTACGACACATTACCAGTCAATGTCAGTTGACCCAAAAAATTAAAAAACAGTACATTAACTCCAGAAGAGCATAGTCCAACGAAGTAGGCTGCATTAAAACTCTTTCAACCAAAAATTAGCACAATAGTAACTCTCTCAGACATTTTTCAATCAGGATGCCTTTCAGGCACCGAAAATTCATCTTCGTTCGAACCGTGACCGCAAAGACTATCATCGAACAAGATGGACAGCACCGATTAGCAATAATCCTCTAATTCGAATTCCTCCGAAGCGGAAGAACCGCGCGTTTTACCTCGTTCAAGAGAGCCGCGATCAGAGAGCTGCAATCGGGAAAACAACGGCCGCGATAATGAAAGCAATAAACGATCCCAATCGTGGACAATAATAAGGACCCGTGATTAATTAAACCGCTCGGTCACTCGGAAAAACAGTGAAGATAACAGGGACTTATTTCTGTTCAATCTGAAGAGAGACACTTGACCTGAAATCGTCCGTCGCGATAAAACTGCCATTTTCTGCAACACTACAACTGTCGCGAACGGATCCCGGGAACAGAAGACTATCAATCAGACCAACAAAAAGCCCCGGTCGTGCTCCTAGTTTCCAATACTTTCTCTTGATTTAATGGCTTCATAATTGGCGAATCGCGACCGGGGAAAGAAAGTCAGCCTAATCGGTTCTTGCTCCGGTCGACTATACAGGGTGAGTCACTTTGAGGAGGTCTTCTGGTTCTCCATTCTAAAAAACCGATTTTCTTTTAATTATAAAATAATTTATAATTTTTGCATAATTGCAAAAGCTTTTTAAATCTGTCAATTTTTAATCTTCTCTGATTCGGACCATAGCTGCACCCATGCTGATTGATAAACAATCAGTAGAAAGACCGAAATTGTGACAACCCATGATTTTCTAAACTCTACAAAAATATATGTAATTCATGTAATTTTGATTATTCTTAATTTTAAAAAATCACAATTCGGGTTCGGATACCAATACATGTGTGTGGAAAATCCCAATGCAAAAGGTTCGACAGTTTCTCTGGAAAAAATTCCAACGTATAGTCCAAATAATGGAAAATATGTATGCGAAACCTCGATAAGAAATAGTAATTTCTTTAAACTTGCCCGAGTCAATATCAAACCTTTTTCACGTGTAACATTTTGAAAAAATTTTTCGAACAAATAGCTCATGAGTTTCTGACGGCACAGTTAATTGACTCACTCCGTATACAAAGCACCGGTGGCATTCTACTACTATTTTCTTCCGGTGTGTTTCGTCAGAAACATTCCGCTTATTACACGATAAATTGGTGCATATCAAATCTGCCTTTTCCTTCACACGAAATTCATTCACACGCTCTAGCGATCAAAGCGCCCTAGCGTTTATGCAATTCCATGCTGGCTGTTCGCTAGTTTACAATTCAAAATCGAGGAACAACAACGTATTTCCTGTAGTGAAATAAAGATTAAAAAAAAAATAAAAAACAGAAAGGGGAGACCGAAAAAGGTTAACGAAATTGAAAAAAGGAAATAAAATGGGAATGGAGGGAAACGGTATAAAACAAGCGGGATAGAAATGTAAGGAAAATAACGAAGAAGGAAATGCAATACAAAAAGATGGATGAAAATGGAAAGAAAATAGAGATAGTATATCGAACGTGCACGGTTGATAGTGAGTGCAAGAAAAAGTTATTTGCTGCTGCAGCTCGCTGAATAAACAAAAAATTATTTGTTCAATTTTATTAACCTTTATCTGTTACTGTATTTAATTTATCAATTCCCAGGGTAAAAAGAAAATGATTTGTTCAATTTTATTAACGCTTATCGGTTACTATATCTAATTTGTCATTATTCAGTATGAATTTAGTAGTCTAGTGGTAATTTTTGTTTAATAGATAATAGACAAATATAAAACTTGCAAAATTACTGTATGCACGTCATGTAAAACTCTACAATCAATTGACGTGCTAAAAGCAATGAGTTTAAAGTAATGATTCATAAATAGTTCTTAATTATTGAAATGGTTAGCAGATAGTTGTTGTGCATACGAACGCATGTAGATTAAGATGGCCCTCTAATGTAGACGTGACGTGCTAATGGTTCATTTTCAAAATGCATTGAATCTAGCGTCCTTCAAATTTCCTTGGTAATGTTGCCGTTGGGTTTACAACTTTCTGTTTTTGAAACTTTAAAACAATAACTAAAAAGATTACATTCTACAATTTTACTTAAAGGATCGGTCCATTTAGAAAATTAGTGGAAAATGACAGCTTCGATTAAATACCTACCAGGTGAAACAGTAAAGACAGTTTAGTAATAACTACCATTGAATAAATCATTCGAGGGCAAATTTAGATCATATGGTAGACCAGTCCATTTAGAACATTCACGAAAAATGGTACCTCGAATTAAACACCCACGAGTTAGTACAATAAAAACAATTTGATAAAAGTTGAATTCATTATTCTGAATAAATTATTACAGTCTGACGATAAATCAGCTCATTTAAAAAATTAATGGAAAATGGCAGCTTAAACTAAGTACCCATAACAATATCAGAGAGAAACCGTTTCCTACACGGAAAGCGAATGGTAAAATATTTCGACCTCTACTCAACATCGTAGGTCGTAGGGTATCCATTAAATAGTTAATCTATGACGATAGTAGGTAATATTATTGTTGCAAAACAGTGTAGAAGCGAACTGTGCATTGGCAGAATTTCCCGCCACGAGTGCGACACTTATCGCGTTACGTTAGATTCCTTGATGCGCTGCACAAACTATAAATAGAGTCCGCTTCGGCGCGGCCTTAATGGCGTCCAAACGACGGCATGTTTAACAGTGTTTTTTCAACATTTGCTGTGGTCGCATTTTGCCGTTTAGTTTCAGTGAGATTCGGGTCATTGAAAGCCGCCAGCGCGCGAAGGTGAATTTTTCAATTTCCCGAAGACACCGCGAGAAACAGGTACTTTTTCTGTGCTAAACCGTTCGTGAACATTTTCTAATCGATCCGACATGTTGATTAATGAACCGTTTGCCTCTGATAGTCGTGTTAGAACACTCGAAATGACTAGACAATTTCGATTTAGTAGACTAGAGAAAACAACGCAAGAGAGACTTAGACGTTCAAAAAATGGCACATCGAGTGCCATTCTGTTC
The DNA here is from genome assembly GCA_028454255.1 of Halictus ligatus. Taxonomy (NCBI): domain Eukaryota; kingdom Metazoa; phylum Arthropoda; class Insecta; order Hymenoptera; family Halictidae; genus Halictus; species Halictus ligatus. The sequence goes on from CM052129.1 coordinate 13,230,768, forward strand.
GAAATTTAGATTTGAAAATTAATTTCTGCGTGAAGATTATTTAAATGTTCATGAATTCGTTTAAAAATTCATTCGTTCATTTGAAAGTTCAATAAATCAATTTAAAAACCAATTTCTGCTCGTTAACTTCTACGATATGGCGCTTTCAGCGCTACTCTTCCATAAATGGGAATTATTCGACCAGATTTGAAATTCAATTTTCAGCACAGAGTCAGTTTGAATGTTCATTCAACCAACTGAAAATGTATTCATTCATTTAAAAGCTCATTAAACAAAATATGAAATTGAAGTGTCACTCATCGACGTCCACAATCTAACACTTTGATGGTCGTGTCTTTCACAAATGGAAATTATTTGTCCACCGATTTGTTAGCAAAAGATTTTAATATTTACTTAACGAAATAATGCAAGTTTAATCATATAGTTTGGTGGCAACTAGAAATAATGAAATTGTGTTCAATTTAAAGAGAAAATTAATTCTAACGCAAAATTGTACAAGTAGAACGATGTGCATAATTTGTGTAGTAAATTGTTGGTGAATAGTTATAAAAGTGCACTAAATTATGAATTGAAAACATATGGGATGATTTCAAAAGTTTGTGTCCGATTTTCGGAGACCTTGAAACCCTCTTCGAACATAACAGTTTTTACGAAAAGAAAGTGAACCACCAGCTTGTAAAATGCAACTATTTTATTTGCAAATTGCACAGGATCTTTTGCAATCGTCTAACAGTTCGTCGCTTCCACAAAAGTGTAAGAACAGGAGTATCAAGTATTAATTAAAAAACCGTGACGTAACCAACTTTCACAATTGCACCCATGCACTGACCCAAGGAAGTTGAGTAAGCAAGTAATTAGGCAGGAACTGTAGGAACTGTATTCGGTTGTTTGAATAAGCTGAATAAATTGAATATATTCTGATGACTGTACACTCATTACTTTTATTCATGCAAATGAGCACCGATAATGGCTGTCAAAGCGAAGAAATTATTATCAACGTTTCCAAGCTAAAGAGCGCTTTGGTTTAAAATTTCTTAGCATTTGTTTGTCGATAGTTCGATTACATGCGAAAACGTTTCCACGCGAAAATAATGACTCTGTCCGATGTTGAAACCGTTCTGACAGGAACAAAATTGGTCCACACAACGATCATCGCAATTCTCTCGAAGAGAAACTAAAAAAGATTTTTCAATCTGCGTCAATGCAGCCTTTGGCGTAAACAAAAAATACCTGCAAGTAGAGCGGAAATAGTCTAGAAAAACGATCGCCAAACTGCAACCGTTTTCCAAAATGCCAGATAAATTGGACCACCGGATTCTGAGATATTGTTACCGAAAGTTGGAAAATGTTGTTTCGAAAAATACGCATTTATGGTTTCACCGTATAAGCATGGAATTGGATTTTTAAAAATTGATGATGTCATACTGAACTTCAACAAGGCCTGTAATCTAAAAATGTTTAAATTCATTTTTTCAAAGAAAAAAGATGTCGAAATGTTCTAAAACCTTGTTTCTCAATTTTTTAAATTAATAACTACTGAAATTAAGAGTAAGAATGTCACAGTGATTTTAAAAGTCCATTCTTTTCTTTTTGGCGTCGGTATAACAAGCTGAATTTTAATTTTTTCTTCACCTAAAAATTTGTGGACATTGTTAAGAGATGAATAAAAGAGTAGCCACAAGCGTTGCAATAGAAGTTTTATAGTTAGTGAGTAAAAAAATTCTAAAGTTAGCCTAAACCAGGGATGGGCATTTTTGTCTCAATTGATAAAAGACCGTCCCCACCATAGCGCCCAGTGTCCCCTTTCAGGCTATTGTGGGGTATCTAAGACGCGAGACCAGTGTTGCTAGATCAAGACTCGTTCCCCCACTCTAATTTTCCCGGCCGGGTCACGTGATGCATTCTGCCTATGTCGTGCATATTCCGGTACTGGCAGAGAGGGGGCAACTATTTCCCCTCGATTCGTGCTCCATCCCCTGATTTGGCAACACCAGCAAACGCGACGAAGGTGCGCGTTGCATGAAAGAGATGTTGGTGGGAGAAGCAGGCGTTTGAGGGGCCCCTCCGTGCCCATGGCTGGCCTAAACCATTCTATACAACTCACTTTAGCAGTGTTTAGAAAATTTGGGGCATTTATACTTTAAAAATTAAATTAGATTGACACTCAATTCTGAGAAAAAATATAATTCTTACGCCAGTTTTCAATATATACAAGCTGCCAATGTTAAATTAATTTTATGTACTCCTACAAGAAAAATCACAATGAAAAGCAATGGTCTACCGAACATTGTACAAGGGTGAAATTCGGTTTTCAATTGATAATAATGATTTCGCATCGCAGAGGGTGAAAGGATGCATGATTCCAACATGAGAAGTCTTTGATGGAATATGCGGAGGACAGTAATTGTGACACGTTCCCTCCCGAGCGATAAATTGATTGTTAAAGCAGAACTGAAATGCCAGTCGGTGAATAAATATGTATGAGGGAAATGTAATTAAAACAATAGGAAGCGGGGTATCTGATTTCGATATGCGGAACGATTGCCTGTCACTCCTGTTCCCGATATTTTTTCCGATAGAACAATAACATTGTTCCTCCATAACGCAACGACGCCCACCAAGGTCGAAAACTGAACCAGTAGAAATCAATTATATCTGAACGTAATCAGCTGGTTGTATCTACAAACCATCTGAGAAAAATGACACGATAATCTTCGGGTGATCAGCACTTGAAACATAACGACGATTTTTCTTTGTCTCGTGAATTATCGTATTAACCATATTGTTTTCGTTTGTTGTCATTTTCCTGAACTCTCGGCTATTTGTCATCGCAACTAAGATCGAATCTGAAAATATGGCTCCCTGAAAACAATGAACGCGACACGTCGTTTCGCGTGGGAACATTTTTTCTATTTTTAAACAATACCGAGGTTATGAATTCTACAAATTCGCTGACTTACAAGTGCTCGTTTATGTCATCGTAATTTAGTCGTACGGTCCTATGGCAACTTTTGTGGTGGCAAGATAAGATAGAGATATGAACGTGTAAGCAAGAAAATCATAAAAAATGAAATCTAATTTAACATCTCTAATTGAAGTAGAATTTGCTATCGAAAATTATATACAGAGTATCTGTGGAAACGGATTCACTCTTTTCGGACAGATAGTGGCGGAGGCCACAAAGATACAGTCTTTACTCGATATATGTCCCAAATATCTAGTCGATAAAAGTCCCAGAATTATCCCCACTACTGCGGGGATAATTCCCGCTTGGGGGTCCAAATAGTTTCGCTGTCATTTTCTACGTTCGGCAGTGTATCAAAAAATAGTATCTTCTAGCCGACATATATCCCTGGGTAGACCCGTGTTGTGGACATATATCGAGTAAACACTGTATCTTGTATGGACAAAACGATATCCGAAAATTCTCAAATGTTGACAAAATCCGTTTCGCGGATGAGTATTCCACTGATTTGAGAAAAGAAAAAAAAACGAAAAAAAAAATTTTTTTAATAAAATAAGGAGGGTGTTTCGCAAATCGGAGATTTACGCTATCCGTAGCAATCGTTTAGCCTTTCTGATAACACTAGTTTATAGTGCACGTAATCGCGTACGCATCGTGCTCGCGCGTGCTCGCGTTATGCAACAAAGTCGAACGCATCGTCGCCGATGCATTCGCGATCAACTCTGCAAATGGCGGGCTGAGAATCATAACGATGTAAGAAATTATTATTACATTATGTAAAAAATCTAATTTCTTATGAATATTAGTGTACGCATTGTCCTTACTTAACAACGTTTAGAAGATTTCTTGAGTAATTTTAAATAACTTTTTCCTTTACGAAAATCGTCTCCGCGGCTTCGTTAAGGAGTTATCAAGGAAAAACACGGACCAATTGGTGCGCGGCTACACTGGACGAGTTCCGGCTCAGCCAATAACAACGCGACGCTCAGCGGGGCCTGTCGTCGAGCCGGAGTCCGTCCGCGGAAGCCGCGCTCTAATTGGTTCGTGTTTTTCGTTGACAACTTAACGAAGCTACGGAGAAGATTTTCGCAAAGGACAAAGTTGCTTGTAATCACCTCAGGAATTAATTAGATAATTTGTTTACAGATTGTATAAAATTCTGTTTGGTCCTTTAGTTTTCCTAGACATTTTTGATAGTTTTCTGAATCTATCGATGCGTTTTTGCAACCGCAATGTATGGAGCTTTTTTATAACAACAAACACATTATTTTACTCGAAATAACAGTATGATTTTCAGCACACTAAATGTGCATACGCTATAGGTACAGTTAGAACCGTCTCGTGTACGTACAGATGCCTAGTAATTTATTCAGGCCTTTTGCGATTTCGTCCCACTCGCGTGCGGAAACGCTGTTTAAGGACCATCGCGGAAGTCACTTCGCGATAATGTCGCACGCTGCACCCCGTCATTATAAATAATCTGTCAGCGTTGTTTCGCATCGGACAGACGACGGGCGAAAATCGTTGATCTCCACGTGCAATTTTCGACCGGAAATATTGCGACGCTTTTATCTCTTCCAGGAAGCTACCTGCATTTCATTGTTGTGCAAATCGCCGCATGCTTGGGCAGATTTCGCACATGAGTGAGAAGCACACGAGCGTTGGCAACATTTCTGTCAATTATTTCTATTTTTATCCACGGTTCGGAACATTTCTCGGATTCCTTTGATCAATTTTATTTATTCAATCCGGGCGGATTTATTGAAAATTTAAATTTATTTAATCCTTTGATTTTCGCTTTAGCACTGAAAATACTGCATTCGACAAAATGACAGATTCCAAATTTTTTCATTTATTATTATCAAAATATGGAAACTCGCCTGTACAGAGAATACAAAAGTAAAATTAAGAGAAATAAAAATGATAAAAAATTTCCACTTCATTCCAAATTACACTCAAAAACTGCTTCTGCGATCTTTTAAATTTTATAGTGAATATAATTTCAAAATATAAATTTCATAATTAGTCAATAGCAGTCACATTCATAAAATCGGAGCTCCAGTATAAGCTTTCTGCGTTTAGAACGTTTATCTGAATAATTTCCGATGCATGAAAGCGCGAGCACATTTCAATTTGAATGGAAATGTCAAAGTTTCAATTAGTATAGCCGTGATATCGAACCGCTTATCGAAAATACAGGTTTCCGCGTGCAATGGAGAAATATTTAAGGTAATTACATGCTACGTGACGCGCCTAACGAGCACTTATGCGATACAACAAAATCATTTTCATCGTACAATCTCAGTAATAACATTCTCTAAACATATGCGCAAACTAATTATATGCAATTCTGATCTAAAAATTTGAGGTCAACTGTTCTGGTGCTTTTTCCTCGGCATTAATTAATCAACTTTCGATTACTGCGTGAAATTTATTTCCTGGCCGTAAAATCGATGAAGCGTTATCGCGTGAAACATCGCGACTTGTGACAGACAACTGAATAGACAGCCCCTTAGGCTCGATTAGACTAATCAATTACATTATATCGGGAAATATCATTAACATTCATTTGTTCCACAGAAAGGTTTCAATCTCAGCACCATTTTTAAATTTATAAAGTTCATTTAACAAGCTATTAAACAATTTGAAATCTTTATCACTTTTTATCCATGTTCGTTTTATTGAATTTTTATTGTTCACCCCCTTAAATATATAAATGATTTCTTTCGTTTATATACTCACAAATATTTTAGATTCTCTATTTTTTGTTATTTACTTGCTCATAAATGCTTCATAGTCTTATTTATTTATTGATCTATTCATAAGTACTTCATATTCTTATTTATTCATTTATCTGTGTATCAATACTTCATGGTCTTATTCATCTGTACAGGTTGTTCCAAAAATGGAGTATTTCCTTGAAACCGGTGAATCCTAAGGTCATTTGAAATAACTTTTTCCTTTGCGAAAATCTTCTCCGCGGCTTTGGCAAGAAGTTATTGACGAAAAACGCGGACCAATCAGAGCGCAGCTATAGCTGGCGCGTTCTGGTTCAGCTACAGGTCCCGCTGAGCGTGGCGTTTGATTGGCTGAGCCGGAACGAAGCCGGTGGGAACATTTTCACAAAGGAAAAAGTAATTTCAAATGACCTAAGGATTCACCCTATTCAAGGAAATACATTTTTGGGACACCCTAATCTATCTAATCACACATATACTTCACATTTTTATTTATTTATTTATCTAATCGTAAATGCTCCATTTTCTCATTTGTTTCTTATTCATTCGTAAATACTCCATCTTCTTGTTTATTATTCATAACATAAATACATTGTACTCGCATGTGCTTCTTGCTTAATGATTCAAAAGTACTTCTCGTTTATTTCTAATTAATTTGTCCAGTTCTTTTAGAGTATGTCATTTTAAGTATCCTAGGCGTGTGTATGCAAATATACGCAAATGCAAAAACCAGAGGCTTCCGCGAATCAATTTGTATTCACCATGATCATTCACACGCAGTTTCCTGGAAGACCGTGTCTGTCACAATGGACACAATTCAAATATCAATTCCATTGTTCCACATAGAGGCGACATTTATCTAATTCAACGCAAAATTAAAGACGACTGAGTCGCCTCTGAGAAAAAAACATCGCTCAAGGTCAGCTCTACTAGGAAAGTCAATGAAGCGGCTGGAAGACTCGGCACGTGCTCGCTAATATTTTTGAGTGACTAGGCGATTTCTAATTAACCGCAAATTATTTAAGCATCCTTAAGCGGCGACGTCTCCCGACGCATCTGCTTGTTTTCGTCGTTGCACAATCGACTTTAACGCGGTTAGAAGCATAAACGTCTCTATTGGACGCGGCTTGCGCGCGTGCGGCTTTTGTGTGTGTGTGTGTGTTCTCATGGTAATCCGATGATGCAAGTTTTTTCAAAATTACCGATAGACGAGCGCGGATCACGGCTGCGACGCTCCTACCTTTATCTATCTCGATCGCAAAAGTTGAACTATTAATACTGGTTTGCATTAACGCCCATGAACGCTCCACACTATCGATCGTATAATCCATCGGTATTTAATTGACCGATCGGATTTCTCGGAAGCTGAAAAGACAGCCGACATTCAAAGATCGTCAGACAACTTTTCATTGTTCGCGATCGCTCACTTGGTCTCGCAATACTCTTCGAAAATTCTGACTCGACACGGCAGATTTATTGCGACTGGACGGCGAATTTTTATGCAAAACGAAAATAGCCTACTGCAAAAAAAACTGACGTTGAATTATATTATCATTCTTTCCTCAACAGTTTCCTCGATAGAAAATGGGGGAATGGCGTCGCAGAAAGGGTAAGGAAGAGTAGGGGAAAAAGCTTAATCTGACGATACTTGGTATCAGCGAAGCCAAGCTCGAGTGCAATTTTATTCCGACATAAGACGGCGGTTTATATTTCGAAATACGAAAATACTCTACTTCATCCGAAATACGACGAAAGCCGGTCCCGAGTCATCGCCTTATATCGAGGGAAAACTGTAGTGAAATATCGGGGTGGGTCAGAAATGACCCCGGCATAGAAATCGCAGGAGGGTTGAGAGGTCATTCCATCAAAGTATCTTGTCAGTGGTCCGTGATTGCAAAATCGTCGGGCGTTTACGACTGATAAGATCGTGAAGTTGAGTACAATACGTCGATAGAACTCTAATCAGTAAATGAGCGACTAACGCAAATGAGGAAATAAATATTGCCGATAAATGTTATCGCCGGTCTGTCGCCTGGCTTCGCTTACAATAACGCATTCTAAACTCGCTCGTGGAGTATAGGGCGCCGGGGATTTAGTGTTTCCGTGTAAAACGTGCACAAAGAGGATTCGGATTGAAAGATTGGATATTTGCTCTTTCCATTCAACGATTCGAGACTCTCGAGGAAGTAAGTAGCGAAACGAACAGTTCTTGAAACTTTATTCGTAAACGTCGGACCGCAGACGCTGTTAGAAACGCGAACTGATAAATCTCAATATCGGGAGGGTAGATAAGATTTCAGAGGAATTGATCACGATGGACGATGATACTCGGTGACAATCGATATTATGCAATGGCTGTATGCGACATGCCGGTAACAATCAACAAAGCGAATGACTAACGTTGTGTCGCGTTATTTATAAATACAGACATTCGTAACACGGAAAACCGCTTAAAAACGCACTCTCCGTTGAAAAAACTAGAGCCTAACTGTGTATACAGAATGGCTCAATTTGTACTGTTTAATTGTTCAGATTTCAATTTTTGTTACAATTTTAATTTTTACCACTGCCTGGTCCATGAGTCAGTGTGCACAGCATGTTCAATTTGTACTGTTGAATTGTTCAGTGCTATTGTTAGCTAGAATATAATGTTAACTATAAGGTGTTAATTACAGTTTATCAAAATATGAACATCCTTCCCATAAATTGAATTTACGTTCGCTTTAATAACGTGCTAATCTTTTTTATTTGCTCTAATCGAACAGAATGCATAGGTAATATTTTTTTTGTGTTGCACAGATAAAGTTATGGCAAAAAATTCAATTGAATTCTAAACACTTTTAGAGACAAGCACATATTCTACTATAATTCGAATCAGTGTACAATTTGCTTAGTAATGGCAAGATGATTTTCCTTGATGAAGTTATATAAAACATAAACGGTGATGTGGCTATTGCTCCTGTAATGAAGGAAAATGTGAAAATAAAAATAAACACTGTTTATACTTCGGTTACGCTATCGATGTGAACTATCAAAATAATTCTTATGGAAATCCAAAGGCATTATTTTAAACATCTACTAAAATGATTCACAATAACAAGTAAATTAATCTATGATCATCCGAGAACATAAAGATCTACAATAATTTTGCTATTTACTAACAAAAATAAAGGAATTGAAAGTGGGTACCCGGTTTTGACACAAGTATTAAAGAAAGACATTATTTAACTAAAAATCAATAAAGCTGATATTCTCACTTTGGTTTCAGGAAGAGCCACTTCTAGCATTTGTTACCTGGCCCAGTTTGTACAATTTCCAAATATTAAATTGGCCGACGAGATGCAGAAATTGCAAATAAAACCCGATAGTATAACAGCCCAAGCCTGAAAGCATCAACATTTTCATCACAAATATTAATTTCAGGTAAACCATGACTCCATCCATTGAATCATCGCCAATCCAGAACCTGGAGTCCCTGCTGGTCCACAGCCTCGGCCCAAACTTTGAAATCAAGAATCTAGAATGGAAGCCGCTAACAGCCCCAGGAGAGAACTTCGGAAGCATCATGCTGGCGATCAACGTGACAGTGACCCGGTCCAACAAGACAGAAACGATGAACCTTGTCGCCAAGTTACCACCCACATCGGAGTATCTACTAGACCTGTTCAACAGTCCTGTATCCTTTAAAAAGGAGCTGGAGTTCTACAGTACCCTGACGAGAGAGTTCGAGAAGCTTCAATTAGAATGTGGAATAGAAGACAAAGATCTGAGCATCCTAGCTCCCAAGTATTTTGGAGGAAGATTGGGTCTACGCAACCCGGACAAGTTTGACGAGCAAGCTATCATCATTCTGGAGAACCTGAAGTACAACGGCTACGGGACCGAAGACAGGATATACGGACTTGATGAGAAGCACACCAAGTTTGCGCTGGAAGAGCTGGCCAAACTGCATGCCCTGACCGTGGCGTTGAAGCTGAAGAAGCCCCAGATATTCGAGAAGATAAAGGAGGACGTTCTGATGGACGTTCTCAACGAGACGACCGAGAAATGCGTCCTTGACATGATCAGGAAGGCGCAGGCGGATGTGAAAGATATTGAGGAAGTGAAACCCTATCTGGATCGCGTCGAGAAAACCATCGAATACGGTTTGGAGGTGAACAAGATCGCTCCAAAAGCTGAAGAACCGTGGGCGACGCTGGTCCACAATGACTTCTGGGTGAACAATATGATGTTTAGGCACGATGCTCGCGGGGAGCTTGTTGGCGTGAAGATTGTAGACTTCCAATTGTGCGTCTACGACTATGGTATCCACGATCTGCTTTTCTTCCTGGTGTCGAGCGCGAACAAGGACATTCTGGAGCACAAATTGGACGATATGATTGATTACTACTATTACAGCTTCATAAAGTCCTTGAAGATGCTGGAGGTCGACACAGAGAAGTTCCGGAAGAAGAAATTCGACGACATAGTGAAACACTGTGGACCAATCAAGTTCAACCAGTGCCTGATGATGGTGCAAGTGATTCAAGCGCCCAAGGACAACACCCCGGAGCTGAACAACTTGGACGTCGACCAGTTCTTGAACCGAAAAGTCGATGGCGCATATAGACAGAAGTTGTTGCACATCGTGCAGCTGTTCGTCAAACGAGGATGGTTAATCGAATAGCATTCCATCAGATTGTTATTGCGTTGTTAGAAGAGTTGTTGAAGATTATTTTTATACGCGAACATACTTAAAGTACAAATATAATGGCAACGAACGCATGTATTATATTATCGAAATTTGTAAATTGTATTTGTACGAGCGTTAGTGTACATATATAGAAGACATTAGGGATAAATAACGCAAATGGTATTTGAAATATTAATCAGACCGAAAGACCAAGTATAACAATTATTAACAAGCGTTTCTCTATGCTTTTAAATATTTCCAGTGCTTGTAATTAGGAGACGAACATGTAAATAATAAAATTTATTTTTGGAAGAAAATGTTGTATTGGAATATTATGATTCGACAATCGTCCAAGACATTGCAATTTTTTAAGTGAGCAATACTGTTATGTAAATGCGCAGGTGTATGTTTTAATGTCTGTTAACTCATACGTGTTACGTGTTTTGAATTCATACCGCAGTCACGTTTTCTAAGTACACATTTGTGGTCGCGCGAAATAGAGATGTCGCAAGCAAAGTCTTATTTTGGTTTTCATCGATGGAACCTCTCGCAGAACATATTTTATGTAACGCGACTGAGAAACAACGATGCTAACTATTTTTCGTTCTTGATTCGAATAATGATACAATAAGCGACATTATAGTTACACAATGTACGTGATGTATCTAGCGTAACATTGTAATGATTAAGTATGACTATACTTATATTACAATACGCACGGCGAGTCTCGTGACGCGACCACTTCAAATAACTCCTAAGTTATTTGTTATACAAAAAAATGTTGCATTCAAGCAAACATTGTTCGAAATAAAATTTGCAACATGATCTTAGAAACCATGAAACATTCGTCTGAAAAATTGTTTCGCACGATAACTTACTAATCATTTGAAGTCGTCACGAGATTCAACATGTATACTTTATTATGCAGCATTATCTAACATTAGTACGTAAGTACCTCTGTTATTTTCACTGATGCAAGAAAAATCTATTTTAATATTATACTACGGAGAATTTGGCTTCGAGAACATATTTTACCTAAATGCATTTTTATGAAACACTTCGATGTTCAATGAAAAATATAATTTTTCTAAGTAGTGTAGTAAGTACTTCAATGTACACCATATTTTAATGCACACCGTGTTCCAAGTTGTGTATAGGAAATAAAAGAGCACTCACCTCCAATAGATCCGCCACCGTGTCAGGTAAGTTGAACTCTCTCACAACACGTAGCCGCACCTGCCTGTTGATCTCGTGCCGTGACGACAGCGGTAGATTGATAGCCCTCTGACAACTAGGAGACTGTCTCAACTTCTGCTCGCGTTTCATCATAGCTGCCAGTGTAACCGAATCTGGAACTTGAATAAAACCTAAACTGAACAGGCTCTTTCCAAGGAGAAAACAGCATTATTATATTTGCGGTTAAAGTACCTGGAAAAGCGGCAGCAAGAACATCTACGCCTGCCGTGCCTATTGGTCTGGGTTTCTCGTCAACCATGTACAAGGCATCAGGAATATCGGCAACGTACCGTGGCCTTCGTAATCTCACTAAATCTGCTTCTTGGACCATCTGTTCCTCAACTAAAGACTGCAACAAAATGAAAAATATCAATGTCTTCATCATGGTTCCCTAACTTACACTCTATTGTCCATTAGTGGACGTTGAGAAAATTTAGGGGATGATGAATTTCAGTTTGTAATTATTTTATTTCCTTTATTGTCAATTTAATATTTCTCTAGGTGGACGTACTTTTGTTTACAACGAAATAATTGGAAAATAATCACGTGCGAAATCTCAAATAGGACATATACTCGATGGGAACGCTGAACGAAAACTGAAAACGGGGTTTTGGGCTAAAGGTTGACGAACTATATAATGTTTACTACGAAAATGATAGTTACCTTTATTTCCTCGTAATACGGCATAAACAGTCGTGGCCTTACAAAAAATCCATTCTTCTTCCCTCCCCTTATCCAAGCATTCATTCGAAGATTCTCTCTTTCATCCCCTATCATGTGACTCGGTGGGGTTGATACCAACCCTCTCCTAATAGCCTAAATACAAAGAACACTTTTTTAATTTTACTCAACAATTAACCTTCAGAGGGCCGAGGTGGTCACTATAGTGGCCCAGGGAAAAATAATATATATAATATAATATATTTATATATTATTAATTAATAATATATAAATTTTTTGTAAAAAAATCCATGTTTTCTACCTGAGTCAGTGCTTCGCTGTTAGGCGGTAATATGTGATCCATCCTGACAAGAGGTAAAAGTTCGCTGAGTATCTCTCGTAATTCTATGTCGCTTAGGTCCCTTTTCTTCAGCCCCTTTCTTGTCACGGAGTGCACTGTATGACTAAGTAAATTAGGCTCTCTGTCTTCCATACGGCGCACCAATTCTTGTTCCCCCCACTTGAGTACTGCCTGCAGTATTTCAAGCTCGCTGGCTTGCAAAAAATGACTTTGCAAAACATTCGCCAAGTGTGCATGATCCAATTGATGGAGGATGGAAGAAGAGGCGACTGGTTGGAATTCCTCTCTCAGGTAATGCAACGCTTGTCTGTGTACCCATGCGGATCCGTGAGGTTGGCTACCCCATCTGAGAAAGAACAACCAAACGATAATCAACAAAATTATTATAACGTTGACTATGAATTAGAATTATTATGAATATACTTTTCTTAGCGCCATCGTTCATGTTCAAGAATGTTAATACCCATTATATTCATGTCATGGATGATGGTCGCTAATGAATAAACTGTGGATTTTATCCATTTATAACAAAAATGAGTAGATATAACTTAACATAGTGAAAGGATGAAGCGAATTTAAAAACATTGGTGTAAAAACTTACAGAAAGAAAGAACATTTTACTTTTATTTTGCATAAAAATCCGCAGTCTACTAATGAAACATATTGAATATTTGTTTTCAGTTTTATATTTTATGCATTATCTTATGAAACACTCACTTCAGTACAGCTGGAAGCGATTCCAAGGTAAGGTATTCTAAAATAAGATCTTCACAACCCTGTGACAGTATATCTAACTCCAAAAATCTGCCGATTTGGTACAATTCCATTGCCTCCTCCAAAGGACTTGGTCGAACACGTCCAGTATGAGTGAGAGCTTGAACCTAGGAGTAGATACATACGAATAAGTTGACGCGGCTTAAAAATAAAAACAAGTTACCTCATTTGAAAATACTGCACAACATAATGCTCGAGATTAGATAACACCGTCCAACGGATTTTCGTATCTTTGTGTGCTTCACTATGCAATAGGTAATTCTTATACATTTTCCTTAACTAAATGCGAATTTCTTCAGTACAATAAATCTTTTAAAAACTGTGTTCAGAGTACAGAAATATACAAGAATTGTCTATTGGCTCTTGAAGCGTAAAATATGTATTAGACAGTGCAAAGGAAGTAGTTCATGTGCAACATATTTACCTCTCCGAGACTACCGGCGCTGTTTCCGCAACCATTACCTCTCATTATTAACGACAAATCAACGGTATCTAAATACACTGCATGTAATAATACTCTGGCATATCGTTTGGGAATTACACTCTCGTCCAAAACTATTCTAGTAGGTATATGAAGCGCCCTTTCTGTGTGATCTTCCCCCGATCTAGTCCGTCTTTGTATTAAGTTCCTAAAGAACGGAGATCTCGCAGAAAGTATCGCTTTATGACATGGCAGTTCTAACTTTGGCCGGAATCCGTATTCTGAACTTCCACTATCTGGTCTCTGATAATCACTGTCCGACGTGAACACTAGTGCGGCGTCCGCATAATCACCGGTGTCCAGCAAATATCTGAGATCGTGTTCCAACGGGTTCGGCGTGCCAAATTCTTCCCCTAAGCGCCGCAGAAGATTCGCCTCCAGGGCCGCGTCGTGTGGGCAAATGTCACCGGTGTAGAGATATCGCAATAGAGCCGAAAACATTTGAACCTCGAGATTCGGCGTTCTCAGCTCTAGACATATCCTGGCACCATACCCTAAAACGCAAAACAAGCACTTAGCTTTACAATCAATTAACTATTTCTTATTAACACGTTCTGTAAGGAATTTTCGCTATTAAGTGGCCGAGGAACCTGTTAAACCGTGTTACGACTTTTACTGTTTTGTGTATATGGTGATGCACTTGTCAGAAGCAGAACGACCCACGTGGCTTCAACGGAAAGTAATCAAAAATTGGTCTGGTACGTGTTGAAGCGTTGCCAAATAAAAACATTAGTGTTCACGCATGACCTATCAGTATATATTTAATGACTGTATTTATATTTGGTGTGAACACAAATGACAATTTAACGTCCCTTTACTTCCAAACATGCTTTCAACGTACAAAGTAATTTACAAAGATGCTATATAAATTAAATGAAAAACAAACACATGTATACCTGGACACCCAGCTAGCAAGTCCCTGAAATATGGACAACGCGCAGACAACAAAGCTCTATGAACGGGAAAACACGCTCCACGGTAAACGAGATCCACATCAGAGCAATGTTTGTAATCGTATAACATCGACAAGTCTTGCTTATACGTTGCTGCTGGTGGCCTAGCTAATTCCGCTTGAACATGAAGGTCTTTTAATGCTGCCAAGGCTTCGTACTCTTCCAGAAGAGCCGTCGCTTCCAGGTGACTCCACGTTGACACCAAATCTCTGATTATTCTACCATGGTCACAGGCCTTCGAAGACCTGCGTCTTCGAATGAATTTCTTTCTCAACGTCGCGAACCCCGTCATTTTCCTCTTCTTTTCCCTGAAAGTGGAACAGATGGCCTAGCTTTTTCAGTGAATTCTTTTCCAGAATTGTTAGTTCGGTATTAAAAAGTGTTCGTTAAGATTCTGAGAATATCAACAGCTGCGGTTAATTATATGGGACTGTATCAGCAAAGATTGGGGGCTATAAAATGCAACGTATAAACAAGATAATGAAGAGAGTAAATGTTTGACTACCTGATAGCAATGCCATGTTGATCGGGATTAGCAGAAGATGAGAGTCTAGCTGCTTGGACAGAATCTCCACCTACACTGGTGATGCTTGACGATGCAGAAGCACCCATTCTATGTATCATATAGGAAGCATCTCCCCGCCGTCTTTTCACAAACCAGCAATCCCTTTTATCGGAATTATGTGCCTCCTTTGGTCGTCTGCGTTGCAATACACATGGAGTCAAAATTCGGAATACATTCATTGCTCACCCAGACAACAGCCTGAAATCATTGATACGCCAGTGTAATATAAACATGTCTCGAGGATTACTTGTTTTATCTGCTATTAACAACATGTGGACCTTGAACCTTGACATTGAAAATTTGTTTGTATCGCTGAAAATCATATAACATTATCGAGGAACGCATATGAGAAGTTCCTTTATTAATAATAATTTGTCTAAATATTCCTTAAAAGCCAAAGTGTATATATACTTTAAGATGATAGTCAAACAGATAATTTTCAATGTCAACATTTCAGAGCACCAAAGCCAAATACAATGGCTTTCCTTAAGTGTAACCTCTGTTCTTAAACGAACAATAGATAACTAACGTGCAGTATAAATAATTCTATATACAATTTAAAATAAAATTAGTAAATTCATATTATTTTTTTTTTAATTATAGAATAAATCCTTATTAATTGACTGATTCAATATGACTTGAAACAGTCGTGTTTCGGGAATTTCTTTTTTTTTAAAGAAGCTTCGATACGCGCTTCGAGCGGTTTACGTAAAAACAACGAAAGTCGTCGATCGCATCTGAAACTTTCACTCTGTTAGCTAACGTATGATATTTACCTAGAAAGTGTTCTGCATTGATTCGGAAGCGCCTTTTAAACGGATATTTCAATGTCCGAAAATTTTTTCACCCATTTCCGACGAAATTATCGAAGCTTGAAAGGAATACATTTTTTGAAAGTCATCACATGCTCAAACATTTGTTTATAATTTATTTATAACGATTATCTTGTTATATTATCCTAATGATAAACTATTTCGTCGATGCTTTTAACAAGTTAATCGGTGCAGAGGCAGCAAATAAACACTATTTTTAAAAATAACTACACGCAAACAAGTGTGGATAAACAATGTTGAAAACACTAATTATTGTTCAAATAACTTTTCTGTTCGTCACGTTATGACTAATTAGATTAAAAAATTATGTGCAATTCAAAAATGTTTCATTTGATACACGAAATATCTAAATGTTTTAATTGAAAACAATGTTTTGTTTGTGCTCAGATTTTTTCAGAAAAGTTATCATTACTATCAAATTTAATGCTGTAGCAACGAATGATACAGAAAGATGCATAAAAAAAATTAAAACACTTAAAACTTTAGAATATTGACAAATTATTAATATAAAAATTCTCAAAATATCAATACAAATTTTTATAGTGATGTTTTTTAAAGAAGCGCTTTTATGCTAAGAGGAACGTATTCGAAACGTAAAATCAACAATGCATTCAAAACTCCGAGAATACTCTCATTATCAGTGTTTATTATTGTACAGATGACCTTTAATATCCAATATACATTGAGAGCAAAGATTAAAGCGTGAGGTAGCAGGAAGTAAACTATAAACGATATTAATATCATTTTCTGCTAAACACTATACAATATAGATAAATACTATTGTAACTACTACTACCACAACTAATTAATAATTTTCGCATTACAAAATTTCATTATTTTATTTTGATATTGAACACAATTTGTAGTTCTCATAAAAGCATGTGATTCGATCAAATACATAAAAAAAAAATCATTAAAAATAAATTTGCAAACTACAAATTGAGTTCGAGTGTAAATGAAGAAAGCAAAAAAAAATAAACCCATGTATGTATATACATATAATTTCCAATATATTTATTGAATAACTAACAGATCTTTGTACACATAAATATTTCTGCTGCAATACACATTCCACTAATTGAAATAAATCATCAAGAACAACAAAGATTGATAAATATGTGTATATATAAAATAATGATCACCTAACGTAAATACACACGGTAGGTATGTATACAGTACACAGATGGACAGCTTTGGTGTGCACTGCTGCAAAATGCAACACTCACAAATTGAGGACACTCAGATACAACATCACTGGCACACTTATTCAAATCGAATGCAACGCGAAAATGCAGCGCAGCGAGAAAAAAGAAACGATCGTGTATCGTCAGCGATCGGAAGGATCGCGTCAGAAAGCAGAACAGAATCGAGCGGTTCGAATTCGAATTTGACTCGATGACAAAACAGCCCTGAAAACTTCCTCTGACAGCAACACACCGATAGGTCAATAGTAGTCAGCTGAGCTATGATTGCGACCGCGTTACGTGTTAACAATGCGTACGAATGACGTACGGCCGACGGAGGTTCAATCACCTTCGGCACGGCTACGCAAAAAGGCGAGAAGCATTCGGAAAAGCTGAGAAAGATTTAACACGGGAACGTTAGGGGTACACACACGGGCCCTCGAGCAGCAAGATGCACCGAATCGATGTAAGCAAGTGGTAACAACCGAGGGGCGAACGGTAGTAACGTCCGAAACATCCGGAAGCGTCTCGTTTACCTGGATATCTCGGGTGCACGGGTTCCGTCCATTATTCCGATCCCGGCTGGACTTGTTCTGTCCCGAGCTGACACCAGTAATCAACACAAAGTGCGACGGCCATGTTTATACTCGTCGACTTGGTCGTCGTCGTCTACATGTAAATAAAAGTTTATCACAACACTGTGCGTTCCTCACCGCGGCCAGGTCCTCCTCCATATCATCGCCGCAAACCGAAGTAGGATTTCTTTTTAGAAAATACGAGCGTCCCGCGTTGAACAAACACGATCCTGCAGCCGACGACGCATTGTTGCGAGCACAGAGAACCAAGTCGCACGAAAACAAACCCTGACGACGATCATGCTAGCACAGAGACAACGACATGAGAATTAATGCGCGTAACTGCACGGGAGTTAGCGTGCCCGGATAGTTTGTTTACGTTTCGCGACGCTTTCGCAGATAACAGTGTATCGTTTAAAGGCATACACACAGCGACAGGATTTTTCTGACACGGAGAGATTCGTTCGCGTCTGATCATGCGCGGGTACGCGATCCCACGATCCCGGACACCGTGACCGATCGTATATAGGCGGCCACGGATTCGAAGGTTAGGTTTATCAGCCCGATTGCAACAACAATATGCTCCGGATCATCGGCAAACGACGCGTTCCGTTTGTTTAAGTGATTCCGACGGCCGGAATGAGGCTGTTAGAAACTGTTATCCTGCGTTTCCATGGAACTAATGAATTCTTTACCCTAAAGGTGGAGACACAATGCAGGCGTCCCACAGTGCCGTCGCTTTCGTTCAAAAATTGAAAAATTCAGTTTCGACATCTGATTTTATTTTACGGAATCGATTGAAAACAGTACTCCGATATAAGAATGTTATCAGTTAATAAGTGATTGATTGAGGTATGCAATTACGTTCAAAGTTGATTAGAAATATGCGAATGAGTACGCATACCAGATATTCACTTATGTAGTGGATTTTTCTGGTATATTTTGTGAAGTATGAAATCACGATAATCAATCATTTGACACTCGGTGAAAAATGAATTTTACATGTTTGTTTGTGTATAGATATATTTAGAAATATATGCATATATATGATTCATTTTCATTGTGAACAAAAATGTCAAAAATTAAATTCTTAGTATACAAATAACATATCGATGACATTTTCTTAAAAGTACTCTTGAATGGAAAATTGATTATCAATTTTTTCCTATGTTTATATTCGCAGAGAGGAAATGAGAGTGACATGTTCGTAAAAGTACTCTTGAATGGAAAATTGATTTTCAATTTTTTTCTATGTTTATATTCGCAGAGAGGAAATGAGAGTGCTCGTACTTTAGGTTTTGATGCAACTGCTATATTGCTGCACCAAACGGCTTGTGCGAAAAATATAGAGTCGGTAAAACAAACCCGAAACAAAAAAGCCTATCAAGTGTTACATCTTTCTTTATATCTCGTCTATGGCAAAGCTACATGGGTTCTAATCCATACTAAACTTGAACCATAGACGAGGTATTTATAAAGACTGCCAATCCTCGTGTTAAACTGCGAGTCTCAAAGTGGGTCTCAGGTGGGTACTGGGAGCGGTCGGTAACGGCCCCAACGTCGAGATACTCTCGTCGATTGTGGAACTAAGAACGTGGCACTATCACTGATCTCAAATACCAAAATCGCTAAACATGCCGCGCTTGCTACCTAAATAGAACATTTACTTGTGAACTACGGAAGAAACGTCAGCGACATAGGCAACAAATAAACGTAGAGTGCTGACGTAATGCATTCTGTAATTGCTTGGAAAATAATTATTTTTTATTGTACAATTTCATTACACTCTTATTGTCTTCTTATTTTCCTTTATTGTTCACCATTGTAAGCATTGTTTTATAATCGATAGTTTATAAGTGTAGGAAATATGAAAGTAAGATTACAAAAAAATATCAGAATTTAAAATTAATTTGGAAATTATTTCGACACAAAAAATATTCTGTAATAATTATAGAATAAAACAAAAAATAAACACAATATACAGGTAATGACAAAATTCAATCGTTCTTATTGTGATCCTTAGTAAAAAACAGAAAATTAATTTTTTTACTTATTTATCCGATAATACCACTTCTTATGCTCGACAGTATTGACTGCAATCATTACAGCAAAGGTAATGACGAGGTAATTGTGGACAATCGATTGGAAAATAATTCTACATGCAAAAGCGAGTTGAAAAGAAAGAATAAAATCTCATTTGGCGCTTCGTTTTCGGCTGACGTACTGATTCTACTTCATGCATAACTAACGCGGCGTCGAACAAAGAAATTTCATTCTTTCTTTTCGACTCGCTTTTGCATAACTACTTCCCAATTGATTGTCTAGCCAGCTTTAGAATTTAGATTGTTTTCATGATACTTTTAAAATTGACAATACTCGAGAGTACTAGCGGGAAACGTCTGACGTTGCTAGCCCTCTGTCGATTGATTCAAGAACCATTTGTAGTAAGTTTTAGCGTCATCTAAGATCGTGTCAACTTGAGACTAAGTCTGTTTCGTGCTCAGGATGATACAGCGGGCTGGTAACGGGCTGATCTCGACCGATTTGCGCACGGTCGAGTGTTAAAAAACGGGAGGGAAAGTGAAAGGTGCGTGTGTTATTCAACATCGCCGAACTTGTTGAACGAAATATCATTTTCGGGAGTGCGCAGCAGACGGCAAGGGAAACTATCGTTTGTAAAATGCAGTAAGTCTTGAACATTTTTCTGATTTCGTCGTGGGTAAATGCGCGGTCACGTCGAATGTTTTCGCTGTTGCCTATCTGTCATTTTTCGTTTATCGACGCTCGTAAACGTTGTATTCTTTCGAATCCAAGTTACTATCGATTCTGCGAACGCAATCGCTTTTCATCACAGTTCCATATGCAGTTGGATCTTCGTCTGTGTTCCACGAATATGTACTTTGTTTGCACACAGTTTTGTTGCCACCGTGTGGCGCGGTATAGTACATCGGCAGTGATGGGACTGATGCAATGTATATATTGACGATGCTTAAAAATTCGATATCTGAATGCTCAATGAAAATTATCCGAGCTCATCGAAATTAATAACAATTAATAGCTATTAGCACTAACCCTACAACGATCAAGTATTAAGAACATCTGTACAGAAATAACAATATAAATTTAGAAATTCTGAAATATCTTGAATAAGAATGCGGAATATACATTGCAACCACAGTACTGATTTTATTAAAGACACAGTACAGATACAAAGACAAATACAAAACATTTGATAACGCACAATGTATATGAAGAATTAATAATAGGGAAAATAGTGGTTTTTCCTAGAAACTGATAACAGAAACAGGAAAATAGTTCGATTAAAAAAAAAATAATAGAATGAAAAAATTAAACTTTTATAAAATAACGAATAATCCTTTTTTAATGTAACGATCGCGCTACAATCGTTTTCATTTGTGATGCGGGTCTTTAGCATTAAGCATTTTTAATTTCGGAACATGAATCACCTTTTGTGGAAAATAGTTATCTTGAGAAGATAATGAAGAAACGATAATTTTTTCTTCAGTTCAATTCAATAATAGATCGATATTTGAACGTATTTATGTGGGATGTGAGTGCTACCACTACATGCGTATACAGCTGTTGAAGCGTAATGCGATATGTATGTCGGTTTGGCGCGCTCAAGCGTTTTCCACTGTATCTTGTCCTTTTGAACGCGATTCAAGTTCGATTGAACCTTGAATACCTTGTAAAAGAGACCGATCTAAACGTGCGATAACGGGAGTTGTTTACCGACAAACTAAATGCAATATCGCGATTGACAGAGACGCGGATACACGCCGGATATCGAAGCGCGTACTGATGAACTTCTAAAGTAAGTTAAATTTAATTTCACCTAGTAAGAAAAAAAAAAGAAAGAAAACGATATGAAACATAAAATAAAAAATGTCGAATTCGTTCTCATTTTCGAAATCGTTGTGTCAACATTGACGCTTTGTGATGCAACAATGGAATGCATTTATACAACGGAAATGTCACAGTAGAATATTACACACTTCGAGATACAATAAAAATTTTGGTTAACAATGATATTATTCATAAAATTCTAGTTACTACAATTGTTATTTACATATGTCAAAATGGCTTTGACAGATTTATAGTATTTCATTAGCGCGTATAGCAAATTTACTAAATTAGAAGTATTGTAAAACAATTTGTGAGTTCAGTTTGTTATGTTTAAATAGTAGCTTTTGTATAAATATGTATAATATATTGTAAATGACATAATAGCCAAGTATGATGCAATATTATGTCACAAGCTATAGCCTGTAATTTGGCCTTCCCAATAGATCCAATTATGTTTGTTCGTTGCCAGAGAAAGTTATTTTACATTAGAAATGGGTATTACAGGAACTGTTGTTTTGTTTTTCCAGATATGGACTCGTTCTTGGAACTGTTTGGTCCAGGCAGTCAAAGGGACACGCGAAAGGAAACATGGAATGACTCTGAAAATGAGGAAAATGGAATGTCGGATTGTGAAAATTCCAGCACCGACGATGACCAGGAGGAAAGACTGCCACCAGAGCCGGAACAAGGCAACATTGAGTATAAACTCAAGTTAATCAATCCATCTAGTCAACGGTTTGAGCACCTAGTAACGCAGATGAAGTGGAGGCTTAGGGAGGGTCATGGAGAGGCTATTTATCAAATTGGTACAAATTAAATCATTCCCATTGATTATACATAAATACGAACGATCCATTCATTGCTTTGTCTTTTATATCTGTCTTTTATCTTTCCATGATTAGGTGTGGAGGATAATGGAAGGCTGACGGGTCTAACAAGAGAGGACATGAAAGCTTCCTTGAAGACTTTAAACGACATGGCAGCTAGACTAGGTGCAACTACAACTATATTACGTGAAAGACTTGCCAATTCTAAAAATAAAGATATATCCACACACAGTAACAAGAAGGAGGAAAGGAGTGTGGCAGAAATCTTGGTGAAAAAGTTGAGAAAGGGGGACGGAAAGGATCAGGATAGTATCGTTGATCTGAGACTAGCTGTGACTGGCGCACAGGATGCTGGGAAGTCAACTCTCTTAGGTGAGAGGATTAGCAGAGGACATTTAAGGTAGAGAAATATACTTAGTGTTTACTCTGCCACGCTTGTTGCTCATCTAAGTCGATAACACTGTAACCGAAGCCCAAGTGCTAACACATTCGCAATGTATACAGGTGTACTGACGCAGGGTGAATTAGATAATGGTAGAGGAAGAGCGAGGCTGAATATGCTGCGACACCTTCACGAAATAAAGACGGGTCGTACTTCCTCGATTTCGCATGAAATCATAGGGTTCGATAGCGAAGGACACGTCTTAAATTATGCGGAAATGGCGACCGCCGAAGAAATATGCGAGCACGCTTCAAAAGTGGTGACGTTTATAGATCTCGCCGGGCATCGTAAATATTTAAGGACAACGGTTCTAGGTCTTACCGGTACGATATCTCAGATGTTATTTCTAGACTGCGTTTACGCAAAATACAAAATTATTTATATCACAGAGAAAAGACAAGTTGAAAATAGTATCTACATCAGCATTCTTAAATGTTTTCAATGGCTCCACCTCGTTTTTCTCCTAAATGCATAAAATTCGCTGTCTAGTTATTTCTGTAACGGTCGAGTTCATAATTCATCGAATTGACATCTGCCATTGTGTTCCAGGATATTCACCTCATCACGTAATGCTAGTCGTAGCACCACCTATGAATGAAGCGTCGCAGGAGCACATGGCTTTGTGTCTTACCCTAGGACTTCCAATCTTTATAGTTGTAAACAAAATTGACCTTGGTCTCTGTAACACCACGGAAACCATAACTCAATTAGAGAACGCGATTAGTGCACAGGGTTATTCGAAACAGTTATTAATGTACAACGATGGCCACATATCGTGGGACTATGAATCGGATGTGATACCAGTGTTTAATGTAAGTTGCGTCACGGGAGAGGGTCTCGAGAATTTGACGAACTTTATTAAGAATCTGTCTCCTCATGACGTGAACTCCACGGATTCCGAATCAGAATCCTGCCTGTTTCAAATCGATGAAACGTTCAGGTACATAGGCAATCTTGTATCGAAAGATTCCCGCTGGTAGACCACAAAAGAATGCGTTTGTTTGTTTGTTTTATTATAGGGTAGCAGGTTTAAACGAACCTGTTTTAGGCGGATTGCTCGTAAAAGGTGCGATCGCTCCTGGCACCCGACTACTGGTAGGGCCACTGCCAGATGGGGAGTTCAGTCCTGTCAAGGTCGTCAGTCTACATCGCAATAAAGCACCATGCTGCTTAGTCAGAGCATCACAAAGCGCCAGTCTAACGTTAGCGCCGCCTAATAATCGCAGCCCTCCCCTGCCTCATCTTCGGCCAGGGATGGTTCTGGTATCACTATGGGATCAACCACATGCGACACTTTTTTTTCAAGTATGTGTGCTACAGCGTACTGATGCCATTGCTCTGTAATTTCAAAATTTTGTCCTCACTCCAACTCCTAATTTCTTAATTGATTTTTCAATCGAAATTGAAAATTAGATGCAATCAATCACAAAAGCCTAGGTGGTTATTCTGACTAAGGAATTTTTTCAGGCAACTGTATTAATAGTGTACCACGCGACAGCAATATACTCTGGTTTCCAAACGACAGTGCACGTTGGGAACGTGAGGCAGACGTGCATCATCAAGGGGATAATGGATGCGAAGGATAGAGGTCTTCAGACGAATGACAAAGCTTCCGTGCTGTTTAGGTTTGTCAACCATCCGGAATATCTGCACGTTGGTATGCGGCTATTATTAAGGGAGGGTCGCACCAAGGGGATCGGTAAGATCACGCAGATATTCCCGTTGATAGGTCCACAGAGCAGTATTCAATAAGTCGGAACAAAATTTTTGCGTGTAAAAAGTATTAAATGTTATAGATTGATTACAAAGATATAAAGCGTTCGGCTATTCTAAAGTGATATGCGATTAGAATACCCGTTTAATGTAACTAACATAACATTATGTACGATCTCTTTGGAACAATCTTTTTACGTGAACATTTTGACGTGGTATTGTGAACAGAGTACGAGATAGTTTTATTTTATGGGCGTAGAACGGTTGCGTACCTATCAGGCTTCGATTTTCTTTGTCTAGATGTTATTTTATTGTTTGGCTGTGAAATAAAATAATTTCTTTAATTTATTTCTTGGTTTGTATTTGAATAAATTTTCACTCAAATAATTTTTCAAATACAAAACACTACATATAGCTAGTATCTGTGTCTTGCAAAGAGGCTGTTTTTGTTTTCTATCATGGTAGTTTGAAAAAATTCAAATAAAGTAACAGATAACCTTATTGTAGTGTCTAATGTGAGATTATTTGTCATTTTATTTGAAGTTTATAGAAAATTAAGTCAGTTTCTCTATGTGATTTCTAAAATATAAATAATGAATTATTTATATTAATTTATTATCTATTTTATTCTAAAGAAAATGTGCCTAAGCCTGATACGTACCGTGTAGACACGTTTCATTCGGTATCGTGTATGGTTTCATTTTGATTATTCTATCTAGTGCAGACGAATTCCCAGGGGCAAAATGTAGCATATTTGGGATTGTTCAAAATAATAGCGCCGCGAAGAAAAAATGATATAATATAAGCCAAGAAAAAGTGTAATAAATATTTTTTGTTCCAAGTATTTAACAAAGATTCTATTCAGGAATGAAGTTAACGACTACTATTATTTCGTATTACGGAATAAATTGTCTCGATAATACGATGTTCTGCGTATTAACGCCCTAACCGAAAACTTCTTTTTGAGAACAGTCGTAATAATATGAAGTCTCTAAAAAAATAAACATTGAATATTATACTAATCAAAGTTTATAAAACTTTTAGACTATTGAAACTTGAAATACTCAGAACAGATATTTTCATAATCGATTACTATCATAGGATGATAAGTATCGAATAAAAGAATTTTGAGTTTACAAATTACTAAACCCGACAGCGATTCTGTGTATTGCAAAAAAATGTTGTTTCCGATAGACAAAGTTACTTAATTGCGAGACGGTTGTACTTATGCATATATATATAAAATTAATTGCATAACATTTTTTTGTATGATTCGAGACTACATATCCTGTAAAAGTTATGTATGTATGTACGTGGAAAATTTTTCTTATAAATTGTTATACAGCCGTCCAGACAAAGATCTTCAATTTATTTCTGTTGCATCGGATTATAGTCTTTGTATTACCAATTGTAAAATATCTTGTATAAAAGAACAAAATTGACGTATCTCAGTCGAATGGATTTGTTATCAAAGATAATCAATCGTTTTATATTGTTAGGGTTAAATTGGTTTTGTTGATACGTTAACTGATATAGTAATCGCCATTGACGAAGCAAAAATTTAATGGACTGAACAGTTCAGTTCTTAAACAATGGATTTCCTGAGAAAATATAATTATTAAAAATAAATAAAACTCAGTGTACTGTGACCGTTTAAATACTTTTAATCTTAATAGATTCTATGTGGTTTAATTAAACACAACCGATATTTAGATATGAATCGTTGGAATAGTGACTAATGCAGCATGGTATTTTGAAACCGTTTATTCATCACGATTATATAAAACAATCCTTTTAATCACTTAATGTTGACACTACTGAGATTAGCATTCAATGATGCAACATTGAACTGCGCATGGGATAACATACGAACAGTGTGTAGCATTTAGAAAATACTGTTTTATTAGGAATACAGACGTGTCTACCATAAACAATTATGGCTCGATTAATAATGTCGTAGCGGTACGTGTAGAATCTACGATGGCGACGAATCACGGAAAATGGTATAAATAAGTCATATAGAAGCATCTCTCCCAATCGTATCGTGCTCTGAATCAGGCAAGCTTTACTCAATCCTCTCACGTAATTCAGTTTCCTAATGGTAATCACCTGCATGCCTAACAGTGTCCATGAAGACAGATGCACACGTAAACATGGTCGAAGTTACCGCGGTAAGCAATGGCAAATAGTATTGATTAAATAGAAAGTAAGATGCGAAGGTCACGATCAGGTTGGTATTCGTAATACTCGTTCCATCCTCAATAGTGTTTTCAAGGTGCGACGCCTTTGAACTCTCGCTTCAATCGTCATTATTAACGTCCAGTAACTTAAAGAAGGACACCAACTTGCAATACAACATAATACTATACACTATTCGACATAAAAGAATAAATGAAAATTTTTTCAAAATCAGAAGGTTCCATTTTAAGTCTAGTGACTGTTGGGTCAGTCTGTATTAAAAAAAAAAAGTAAAATAAAAATTCTATTCTACTTTGTATTCTCGCTACAGTTAAATTTGCATAAATGCTCTCAGTCTACTTATCAGTTATGCATACGGTTGAGTTTAAGGAGGCCGGCAGGCATTTGGCCTTGACTGTCACGCTATGTTACGTTGTGCCTTTTTTTCTAGACATTTTACGTCTTAAATAACTCATATAAATTCTATCAATCAATTAAAAATGCATACCACCGTGCTTGTACATGTCTTTGCTACGTTTGTATAGAGCCCTTTTTTCGATACGAACACTAAATCTCTCGAAATTAAAAGAATCTCTCAGCGGCAGCCATCTTGTGACGTCATACTTGCTTCAGAATTCGAATTTTCTGCCGAATATTACAAATTACTCCACGATGAGGTAGAAATTCGCAATTTGGGCTCTATACAGACGTAGATTGGACTTTTAGAAAACATAATTGACCACTTCTAAACTGTTCATAGCAATATTGAAGCGGCAGTTTGTCTAGATTTTGACCCTTGCATACGTATATGCATTTCAAACCATGCCGGCCCCCTTAAGCGTGCTACTACTTACGTAAGTAGAAAAAGCAAGCGATAACCAGACACATTAGCAGAATCCTATTCAGTGTCGCGTTTACTTGGTAAACGTATTGAGGAACATTTTATCCGCCCCTTTTCAAGGAACTATAACTCCTACAATGTCCAGTATTTCGATTTCAATAAATTCTACCGTATAGTTCAAATAATAGAAAACACGTATGAAACCAAAAACCTCAATACAAATCGGTCGGCCGATTTCTCTATAAAAATTTCCAAATGCCTGCAAACAAAGGAAGGCTTTTAAGGAAGCACTTACAACTGTTTTTACTAAACCTCCGTTGCCTAACATCTCGTCAGATTGCAAGTCGGCATGTTCCCGTTCGTAGACGTCTGTAAAACTATTCTTCCTCCCTAATCGTGACCTGGCGCGGCGAGATTCGTTCTGTGGCGATCATTTAATCGCAAAATGTCTCTTAGATCACTGGATCAATCAGTAGCTAGGCGTGGGGGAGTTCACGGTGCCCCAGAAGAGGATGAGTCCCGTGATGTCGTGCCTGATGAAGAAGAAGAACGGTCGGTTCGCCACTAATCTCTTCTGGCTTCCATCACGTTCCAGGATCACTCCGGTCGCGGCAGCAGCCTCTGTGCCTATTTCCGTGATCTCGATCTCCACTTTGTGGAGCACGTCTGACGCGAAGATATGCGGGTTCACCAGGTTCGCGGAGTTCCTGAGTTCATCCACGCCGTACGAAGGCAAATTCTGGCTTCTGATAAAATCGACAAAGTCCTGGTTGAGCGGCCTGTTCTGTCTCCTGGTCCTTTCTCTCGCGTGGAAACGATACTTGTTTGCCTCGAGATTTACGACCTTCGCTTCTCCGGCCTTGGACCCCTCTACCTTATAAGAGTCTTTGCTCTCTTCAGTCTTCCGAGCCTTCCTGACCTTGGCACTGCGAGACTTTCGGTCCTGCTTGATGGAAAACCCGGTCGACCATTGCTGCACCGTGTAGCCCCTCTTCTTGTCAATGTAGGCGAAGTAATTACTTCTCAACGTGTTAGGTGGTTTCGTATCCAAGGGATCAACTGTTGGACCACCGTCCAGCGGGTCGTTGGGCTCTGGCATCCAACGGGACTCGACATTTGTGTTTACTGACGGTTGTCTATCACTGTTCACAGGTTGAGAGATTAGGCTCAGATCAGCGTCTCTAGGGTCGAACAGAGACGTTAGACCCAGGTTTGCTAGAGTTCCTTTCAGACTTAGGGTACTGGAGAGTTTCATTTTAGGAAGAGCGATGATGCAGGTTTCGTTCTTCATGTTGCTTATCAGGCTCTCGATGTTGCTTAAGGTCAGTCGGTTCAGGAAACTACGCAGGGCTTTAGCTCCCGGCTCGTTCGGTAGAACGACGTACATTGAGGTCTGCAAAGAATGAGAACCGTTGAAGAGGCACGCGGAAGTGATGGCTGTACGAAGGTCGGAATGTTTGCTCGGAACCTTTGTGCAGATTCCGTGATTATAGGCTGCGGACTGTAGAACAAGGGGCTCGATGGACAGTGTAGATTGTAAGTTATGGTAACTATCTACATAGCTGGGTTGAGCAAGTTTCTCTTCTCATTTTTATAAAGTAATGGAAAGGTACTCGAAATTATCAGCTGTTGGTATATCTTGGTTCCACTATCTCAGGACTAGGGATTATATTAAAATCGGGTTTTGGAAAGACCGATTTTTCAATTCCAATATTGACAAAACATCGGTTTTCGAGTTTAATAAATTTATCGAAATTCTTACACCTGATTTTTGAAATTCGATATACCTTAACCAGACACAGTGATTTATGTCGTTTAAGTAGGTAGATATTTACCTGGTGGCCTTTGTAAGGTAAACCGACGATTTTTACACCCAATTGTCTGTCTTCGTAGAATGGGAACTGGCCGCCATTGTACATCATGTCTACGGTGATGGGAGAGTTTGGTTCGACGAAGAATGGCTTCCTGAACAATTAAAAACAAATATATATATATGGTTCGAAGTACAATCTTTAATTTTCTTTGTTTGGTAACATATGTCTTCTTGGAATGTTCTTTTTTTCTTGTTCATCTTTCGTTTTAATTAATTTAGATTCGGAGATACTACAGTTATTTATTGAAATGACAATTATGATATGAAATTAAATTTTCGACAAATTTCTCGAACGATTGTTTTTTGAAAATGGAAGAACGAACCTCTTAGTGGCGCCTTCTAAAAAGTGCTGATTCCACTCCCCCTTGAAATAAAGTGCAGACAAAAGGATCAATGTGGTGTCCGGTGATGGCGGATCATTTAGGATACTGTCGATTTTGCCCCTAGTCTTCTGTTTTACCCACGAATTGATCATCTGCTGGATTGCTCTTCCTCTTCTTGCGAAGTCTACGTTAATCACTTCGTTTCCATACACTTTTTGGCTGATTGTTTTGAATTGCGGTAGAATCGGATACTGGTCCTAATGCACAGACATGAATTTATTGTTTATAATGTTTTGAACAATTAATTATCGACAACATCGAACGATTTTTGAAAAAACATAATTTTTTAACACAATTTAATCGTATCAATCATAACAAAAGCAATGGTCATCCGTCCTAGGGGTGAATCTAAACCTCTGGATCGATGCAGATTCGTAAAAGAAACTTGCCGCAATCTAGCGTTGCAGCTCGATAACGGTTTCGTTGATTAGTTCGGATAGTAGAGTTTCTACTTTATCGCGAATTAAGCGAAAGCGAGTAAATGCATTGTGTCGTGTTTATACTCATTTTAAACGGAAAAGTGTCAGGAATATGATAGTAAAAATTGCATTAAAAAATCATTAGTATCAAAACAGTTTTATCATTTCGTTCCTAGTTTTTGAGGGAATTCGATGAAGTTCCAAGAAAAAATTCTGCAAAATTTAGTCGAGGATCGTCTCCTACTATTTTTTAATGTTGACGGAAGAAACGACAGTATCAAAACGGTCATACCTGCACAAATGCGGCCGTAGCAAAGTCCAGACGAGGTCCTTCGACGTTTGCCAAATTGCTATGAAGTTGAGCCAACATTATGCCGAACATCTGATGAACAATCTCCGAGTTCCTAGAGATGTCAATTCCGGACTCAAGTCCAAGGACCTTGGCAACCTCGTCAAAGGTTCTGCCTGCAGAACCCGCAAGGACGAGCGCGAGGGCTACTGCAACACTAATCGGCGAAAAGACTACGTTGCTTGGTGGCTCGGTCGACAAAGTACCTTGGGTCCTAGAGATTTCTCGGTCGACATCCAGGCTGAACTTTATCAGTCCTTTCACGATGATATCGTTTACCTGAAATTCAAGCAGAATTATAATTTAAAATTTATCTAAATAGTTAATATTTCTTCTGGGACGTCCGTTTTTTACGACCCAAGGACGTCTGTGGGACCTAAATTTTGGACGTCTCAAGGACGTCCATGTTTTAAGTGAATGAATTTCGGACGTCCTAAGGAATCCGTTTTTATGACCCAATGACGCCCATAGGATCTAACTTTTGGACACCCCAGGGACGTCCTATAAATGTCCTGTTAACGTCCTGAATATGTCCAGACGGAAGTTCATACGACGTCTATAGGACGTACCGTATGGATGTCGTATGGACGCCCTATGAACTTCCGTCTGAACATATACATGACGTTAACAGGACATCCTGCGTTCTAACTGGGACCTTTTTAGGACCTATCTGAGACGTACAGAAGGTCCGGTACGGATGTCCGTGTGCTATCTGGGTATAATGTTACGAACTGTATCTAGAAGAGAGTATTCTGTATTTAAATGATACATAAATTGTTGGCACAGAGAGAAAAATTTTATTTTAAAAAATTGTGACTACCTAATTCTCTTCTTCGTGAAGATAAAGTTGAGTGGAAAATTGTGAACTACAATAGCAATCAGACAAAGAGAGACTATTATGAATATCATTTTTCCATGCTTCTTTCCACCTTCTTCGTGCATGCATGCAATTTTTTTCAAAAGTTCTACATGTTTCAAATAGAGCCTACTAAAAAGTGCTCGGAGCACCTATGCAATTGTACAACTATGAATTTGCTTACATGATCGTTCCAGTCTTGCAGTACGCTGTTATCAGGTGCACTTGCAGCAGCATTGACAGGGTATTGCTGCGGAACAGCTGTTGCAGCATTGACAGGGTATCGCTGCGGAACAGCTGCTGCAGCATTGACAGGGTATTGCTGCGGTATCCGTGATACGGATTTGGTGGTAAAATCATGTACTATTACTTGCGACGGTGGTGTCGGTGCAGGTCTTCTGGGAATTCCTTGAACTATTATTTGGGGTGGGGTTTGATATAACAAATTTATTGGAGTAGAGGAACTCTGTACCGGAGAACTTGGACGACCAGCAGAATACGATAATGGAGCTTGCATCGAGGTCTTCAACATCTCGAACTCATCTGGATTGATCCACTGAGCGGAAGTGCAGGCCAGAAGGCCGAGAAACATCAGTTTGAATATCATTTCTGTAAGGACAGAATAAACAATTAAATTAGTAACAATTAGACTGCGAATTTCATGCATTTGTGGCAAAATTAGTAGGTTTAATTTGAAACAGAAAAATTAAAAGAATTTAATTGATTATTTAATTTATTTAGAATTTATCAACGCTCAAAAGACTATCAAAACAAAAAAGAGGACTGTAAATTCTTGTTTGGTCGTAGTGTTTGGTCTTAATTTCGTATGCTGCAGTGCAAACAATTTTTATTTTGCGTAAAGTTCCACTGTGTATTTACTTAGAATTTCTATGCTTTTGAACACTCTCCTTTTATTATTAGCATTGGCCGCTTGGCGAATTTAAACGAAAGTTATGTTCTCGCAACCTTTACAGAAAACCGAGTCAACGCATCAAGGTGGTCGCGAAGCAGCCTCGTCATAATTTTTATGCAAAGCTGTTAAGAAAATTGGCCTTGAACGACTAATTGAGTACAATTCTATTGTACTTCGATTTTTTAGGAAGCTGATAATTGTCCGAATTGTTTTTACTATTCGTATGCAACGTTTATGCGACAGTTTGGTATTACAGTCCGTCCGTGTAGTTATAAATGTAATTATCGTTTATGAAGGTAATTTCTACCGGATATTATGGCAACTGGGTTCGATTGCATCAAGATTTTCAGATAACGTTATTGCGAAATCAGCGATTTTATTGTATTTTGGTGAACAATTCGGAGCTGAGACGAGAAAATTATTTTAAGACGCAATTATTCTATATCAGTACTTTCAATGTAAACGTTGAGGTAAACTATTGAACTTTTCCAATGAATATCATTCTTTTAAATTAATTCAGTCCCATTGAGAGAATTTGTACTTCCAAAAAATTTGAAAAATTTTGCAGGCATTCTTAATATTTGTATTCGTATTATACCGTTATATATTAACAAAAAGAATAATGTAGATTTCAAGATGTACGTTTAAATTAAGGATACAGATTTTGCAGTCTTGTAGGGTCTGATGGAAAGACTTAGGCAGATTTGTGAATTCAACAAACCGGTTTGCCCTCTTACCGCTAGCTTCTGGTTGGGTTCTTTTATTACGTTATCATCAAATATGGAACGTTGATTTTTATTCGCGTCTCCCTCGGACGGTATTAACAATTCAAGAACATTCTGATAAATGGACTAAACATTGACAAGTATTTAAATAACCACATTTCAGAACGTGCGAATCGAAACTACTTCGACGTGATTGTAATTTAAACATCTTTCTTTAAAAACGCGAAGAATTTCCGAATATTGTTACATTTTTTTATTAAAATTACTGAATGAAGAAATACATTTTCAATGAATTTTATTTTCTGACAATTTCTGACTATTAATTTTTTAGTTGTTTAAGTGTCACTCATAATTAAATATATAAGCTACTAGTAAACATAACAATTGCTACGAGAAATATAAAATTGTACAAACGTCTCATTTTTTATTTTTATGTATCAATTGCAAGAAATGTTAGACAAATCAAATTCATATCCTTCCTTTAATAATTTCAAGACGATGAAAATAATAGACACCATTATTGGTTTTATATATTTTTGAGAAAAATGAGTGGATGCAATTTAAAACAGTGAAAAGATTTAAAAACTTCGGAAATATTAATATATTATTTCGACTACATTAAAATTATTAATGAAAAATATAATCTTTAGCTCCTGCGTTTTGCAGGAGATCCGGAGTTCACTTCTAACAAATGCATAAAATCCGCAGTCTAACAATAAATTTATGTTATTTTCCGAGATTCTATGTTGAGGAAATAACAAAGGTACATCTGCGTTCTAGTTGTCAAGTAGGTATAAAAATGCGATCAGAAGCGAGCCATCGGAACCAGTATCATCGACACACATTGATTTTTCCATAGATAAAATCATGAAACTCGTTTAGCGCCGTGGACTCAAATAATAATTCTTGTTTTCTCATGAACAAGATGGCTAGCCTTCGAATCAGTGTCGCCAAATCAAGACTTGTTCTCCCACTCTAATTTCCCCTTCTACCGCACTATTCTCCCATACTTTTTCCGCAGCCCGGTCACGTGACTCGTTTCGTCACTGTCGCGTAAACGGCGGTGCCTGTAGAGAGGGGGTAACATTTTCCCCTAAATTCGTGCTACCTCCCCTCATCTGGCGACACTGGTTCGAATGATGGATTCCCCTCCGCATGCTATGCCGGAGTCATTCGTGACCCGTCGCAGTGGGGATAAGCTCGAGCGACCTAATTACAATTTTATTCCGATATAAGACGATGGTTTTTATTTCGAAATAAGAAAATACTCTTCTTCATCCGAAATACGAGCAAAGACGGCCCCGAGCCATTGTCTTATATCGAATGAAAACTGTAGTGAAATATCGGCGTGGGTCAGAAATGACTCCGGCATAGGCTTAGAACTCGCAGGAATCCGAGGGTTAACGAGGTAACACGATTTACATACTGTATCTTAGTTACCCTATTGTATCGATGTTTCTCAGATCACTATCCTTTCGAGCTGGAAAGATGCTCGAGCGTGGAAGACGTTCGTCGTCACTTGCGAAACGAAGATCTTATTGTTCAGCGAAAACAGAGTCAGAGGTAGCGATCGGAAACCGGAAGTGTTAATTGCAGAACGTATCTGTCGATAAGAGCGGCCGATGCAAATTACAACAAAGCTTTCAATTAACCACTTTCCTGTGACGCCATCTCGAGGCCTTATCCTTCTGCACTCGCGTTATCGCGGTTTCTTTTCTTTGTTTAATTGCGGTCTGCAATCTCCGCTAATTTTTCAACGACTAACGACACGAAAACCGCAAATAGCTGACCGTCAAGGCACGGAGGAATGTTATTGAGTGCACTGTGACGTGCGGAGTTCCTGGTTCGTTGAACATAAACAATTACGCACGAGGAAAACGTGCACGGCTTCCTGCTATTAATTTTTGAAACCTGTTCAGAACGCTTTCCCATAATTGTATTATATCGATGTGGAAATCGTGTTCTCTTAAATAATAACAATTCCAAAACAAAATGTTAAATTGTTCTAAGCGGTTCTTTGAAACCCTTAATTGTTAATGAACGAATTTTAAAAGCGTTTGTAAATACAGCGAATTCTCGATATATGTCCTAGGCCTCTCGGAGCTTCGAATAAATTTTCTATGTCTTTTAAAAAATTGTCCGACAAGGGGTCGATTCAGTTCGTTATTCGTAAGACCGCCATATTGGCGGGATCAGGCTGCCGTGCCTGGGCTTTCAAATTGCAAATAAATAATTGGATTATGCAAATGATAGAGGATTACTGTTCACCTCTTCTCTTTCCCGGTATTTAATAGTATAGTGGTATTTACTCTATAGTTTAGGTTTCTGTGAGAAGCATCATTAATATGTTCAAGAACCCTCGCGTTGAGATAATAATTTGCATTAATTGGAACTCCGACTGGTTTTCATTGTAGGCATAACAGATTTCATAAACGAATTACGTACAGAAGTTTTATGTTTTCGGCTCTTAAGAAACGAGAAATCAAATATGCAGAAATGCAAGAAAAAAATTTTAACGAACGATTTTTGTATTTATAATCATATCCATAGCGGCGGTATTTCTTTTTTATCAGTTGAAAGAATTTCTTCCGACCGTTTATGGGATGGATAAATCAGTATCTTGCTGAAGTGCTTTGACATATTTTTTTAGAGAATATTAAAGTCCATTCAATGATTCATTCGATAAAAATTTTGTTGTGTTACTAAAGTCCGAACTAGAATTAATTAAAAATCCTTCTCTTTTATACTTAATGTTTCAATCGTGCGTAACCATATAGGGACCTAAATAGAATTCTAATAAATTTCAATCTATAGAATTTCTATAGAACAGGAATCCATGTTGCGTCATTCATTTTGTTTCTTGAGGGTCGCCTCAGGGCTAAAAGAACTAATGAATTTCTTTTGTTCGTTGGCCAGAACAATCGGTGCATTATTGTCTAGGCTAATGTCCAGTAATTTCGCGACAATGCGAGAGACGCCACGGATACGTCACCGGTCCTTGTAGGCATTGTAAGAGATAATGTCGCGGTTGTGTGAGAGTATCCACTGGGAAAACCCACGTCGGATGTAAACCGGGCCTTGACTCCTCATGGGCACCAGAGGAACAAGTTGAGAAGCGTTTAGGCGATTAGTATACTCAGTCGGAATTTCTGCATCTGATACCAGCATTTGTTTCGACAATAACTTTGATAATTTTACAATATCCTGTTCCTGTTCGTTGCTTTCCAATTGAAAGAAAATTGGATTCCTAGAATCCTAGTGGTAAATGAGATTTTAAATATTTTGAATTACATATATTAAATAGTTTTATTTAAATAAAAATTTTAGGATAAAAAAATATTTTTTTAATTCAATTCATGCGAACTCTAAACTGAAAATATTTTCGAAAATATTGCTACAATATTGCTATAACAAAATGCAGTTTGTTCCTTATTTGCACCGATATTAAGAACCTTAAAATATTAACACTGAATACTGAACGCACCATAGTGCATGTCAGAGAAACGCTTGTAGATACAACCGCAATAAGCATATCTGAACTATCCGAACTCTACGGATATAGAATTGTAATCACGATTCCTATTTTTGTAGAAGCTGCCTCGACATTCTTTTGTGTTTCCATCTTTCTTCATGTTTTTAAAGCTTACGGTATTATGATCTTGACTTTTCGTAGGGGTGTGCGAGAACCTAAAATAACAGGGCGGGTCGGGTCGAGTAGGGAAGACGAAATTTTTGTCGAGATCAGGACTTTGCACTGCAGAGTTCGAGAAACGGTAGCCGGATTCCGAAATCTCGAAATTTTTGGGATACCCGATCCCTTCGGGAATCTCGAAATTTTTGGAAAATCCGATTCCTTCGGGAATCTCCAAATTTTTGGGAAACCCGAGTCCTTCGGGAATCTCAAAATTTTTGGGAAACCCGGGTCCTTCAGGAATCTCGAAATTTTCAGGAACACGATTCCTTCGGAAATCTCAAAATTTTCAGGATACCTGATTCCTTTGGGAATCTCGAAATTTTCGCGAAATCCGATTCCTTCGGGAATCTCGAAATTTTCAGGAACACGATTCCTTCGGGAATTTCAAAATTTTCAGGATACCTGATTCCTTTGGAAATCTCGAAATTTTTGGGAAACCCGGGTCTTTCGGAAATCTCGAAATTTTTAGGAAATCCGATTCCTTCGGTAGTCTCAATATTTTCGGGAGCCCAACCCAACACGACCCGACCATCGGGTTCCCAAAACTCTGTATTAATTGTCAAACCTACAAAGATACCATTGCAGAAAATCATTGAATAAATTAATTGAATCGCGGTCAAATGATAAAACAAGTCAACTAAAAACTCTGGAGACCTTATATAATGGTTATAAAATATCTTGGAGAGCTAAAATATTTTCCCGAGTGAAAATCCGCAATGTGCATTGCGTTTACTCCGCAGAAACGAATATTCGCAAGAATATATGTATAATCGATGCCAATGAGTAACAACCAATCTCCGTACTTCAATTATCCAAGGCCTCTGACGCGCTTTCATGTCCAACTGTATCTACACTGTTGGTGGTGTCGCATCTCCGTAAACGATAACCTTTAAGCAGTATGTATATTGCATTGGCATAACGTGCAGCTTTGCAATAACCGCGAGCGGAATTCCCTGAAGATCGCAAGCTCGATGACCCCAGCGGCTTTAGTCATCGTTTCACGGATGGAAGATCATTATGGAATGGAAGTATCATCGCGGAGGAATCAACGTTTATTTCGCATCGCGGTAGAGTGTGATCGAAGATAATACTTTGATGCATGATTAATGGCGTTGTAATCTGTTGACGTTGACTTTGCTGGCCTGTAGAGGATGCGCATCAGCATTGATTTTTATTGTTGGTTGCGCATCGAGAGATACAGGGTGGTTTGTTTATCTTCGACACTGTAACGAATCCTGGTTTTTCCGATCGCGTTAACGCAAGCTGCAGTACCATCATAATTGTTTTATCTTTGTTCCTTTCTGCGATGTGTTTAAATAGATTGTCGATATCTATGCAAACTTGAATAGGCAGCAAATTGACTGTAATCGTGCATGAATAGATGACTACAAAAAGACTAGATACGTATGCAAATGTGAGTAGACAACTATAAATAGACTGTGAACGTTTATGCAAGTTTAGGGACCCCTGTTTTTAGATTTAGGTCGGTGCAAAAAATTCTAAAATTGTTACATCACTGTATATTTAAGATTATCAGACCTAATAATCGCTGTTACATTTAACCATTCTCGTGATTATTACCATGATAATTGGCCTGTGCCTGTGGCGAAAGTCATTCATCACTCGACTGGATAGAAATATTTTCTATTAATCATGCTGAAGATTGATTTTATCATACGTTCATATTTCAATCGCAAATAGGATTTGCACATATATTGTTTATATGTTTAAAATTATATGATTGAATTCTTTCAATTGAATTCAATTTATTAGAAATGAAATGCTGATAAGGTCACGAAGAAACTGCATTTTAGATTTACGTATAAATATACACATATTAATATTTATACCTAAACGAGTAGGTATAAATATACACGTTGTTGATACAAAACTTACAAATATATAGCCAATTTTGTAACTTCAACTTACAAAATTATACATTTCAAAACGTTTATGCTCCTCTCAACCACATTAAATATTAATGGAGGAAAAACTAATCAATGTGAAGCAACAATGAACACACTAAGATAGTATTCATTCATAGAAAAAATTATAAAAATATTGCCATAACTTTACTACCTCGTAAAATTGCATTATCTGCAGGAAAACCTAATTAAGTAATAATAAACACGTGAAAGCAATGCCGATGCCGTAACTTTCAAATTAGTCGAGACGAATAATTAATAGTATACACCGCAGACATTATCAACGTAATTACGTAGTTGTTGCTTCTAAGCAATCGAACGTTGATAATTTCGAAGCGAATTATTGTCTTTAGCGAACGGTATGTGTCACCCGTCATTAACGCGCTGTACTAGAAAAATTGATAATCACTAACGTTGTCATCGTGGACATTGTTATTCACGTTTTTATAGAACTAGGCGTTGGCATTGGCCGAGCCAGAATCCGTTCGCTGTAGTCTCGCTCAGATTGGTCCGCGTTTTTTGTTAACAACTTGTTAACGGAACCGCGGAGAACATTTCCCCAAAGAGTACTTGAAATGATCTCAGGAATCACTCCATTCAAGGAAGTACTACATTTTTGAGACAACCAATAGATGATCGATAATCAATTTTCATGTATTATGCTACTTGACGTGTTTTTTATTAGGATTGAAGCATAAACGCTTCTGCAATCGCTAGTAACAATTATCACCCTAATTCACCCAGTAATCAGTATCCTTACTGACATTAACAAATGACAGAAAATTACTGAGCCCCTTTTTAGATATTACACGGTCATCAGTATCCTTGCTAACATAGTTTAATCATTTCTCTTGGAGTAGTGAATTCACAGAAAATTATTGAGCTTTCTCTGCTTAGATATAATATAGTCATCATTATTCTTGTTGACATAGTTTAACAAATTCTTTTGTAGTAGTAAATTGTCAGAAAATTATTGAGCCTCTTTTTACATATAATATAGTCATCACTATCCTTGCTGACATAGTTTAAAAATTTCTTTTGTAATAGTATATTGTCAGAAAATTATTGAGCCTCTTTTTACATATAATATAGTCATCACTGTCCTTGCTGACATAGTTTAAAATTTTCTTTTGTAATAGTGAAATGTCAGAAAATTATTGACCCTCTTTTTATGTATAATATAGTCATCATCGTCCTTGCTGGCATAGTCTAGCAATTTCTTTCAGAGTGCTTAGTTAAAAAAGAAATTATTCAGCCTCTTTTTAGATGCGACGCAGTCGTCAATATTCCTGTTAATGCAATCGACTAATATCTCTGGAGGCTGCTAATTGCAAGAAACCAATCAAGCTCCTGTCACCCACGTCGTCATAAAAAATCTATTAATACCCCCGACGATATGACAAAACGTTCGCAACAGTACGATAAATCTTCAGCTACTTTGAGAAGAAACAAAAAAGCAGTAACGGGACGTTGAAGTCCCGACAAATTCGCACCTGTCGCGAGGCCGCGAGCAGATGTAGCAGCTAGTTTACCTTTGCAGCTTCCTCTGCCGCGTGGCTGTTGATGATCCTCCTCTCAAGTGCAGCTTCTCTTCAAACACGAGGGCTCCGGCTGTCACGATGTCTCACTAAGAGGGACGCCGTCGAGCACCGAAAAAGTAGAAAACAGCTCGCCGGCCCAGCGACCGCAGGATCCTCTTGGCGCGTCTTCGAGCGGGAAGGACGGTACAGAAATCGATACAAGTCCCCCAGTTAGCAGGAAAGATCGCGACGTGTGGATCGATCAAGAGCTACGAGACGACTGAGTCACTCTCCCGGTTGTACTGTACTCCTATTTACGGCATTTCTCTGCCGCTTCTCCTGTGCGACGGTCATACGGGTCGCGGGCACTAAAGCAAACTCGCCTACAGGTCGTTTCACGGTTTGTCGCTCGACATACAGATAACAGTTCATTTCGCTAACAATTCGTCCACACTTCGGTTTTCCCCAGCGATTATGCTTTCCTCAATGATCCCCTATGCTCGCTAATTCCGGACCCACCGACCCTGCAACAATAACGCCGTTTTGATAAGGGTAAACGCCACCGGAACGGGTTTCCCATGTGTAGGATCTTCCCCGCGTTCACAATAGAATCATTAGCGGGCGACCAATCAAGCAGATCGATATTGACTGGAAATCCGGGATCCATTGACACCTTCTGGGATTCACGTTCCGATCATTCACGCGAACTGATCATGACGAGATCTCGGAAAACTCCTGACTTGCTACTTTTCAATATGCCACCCCGATCTACAAAATTAACACGTTAACCTTGTAGTAAAGTTTATTTTATGGTTGCAGTGATTAACACGTCTCTGTCGTTCATATGTGAAGAGTGACATTTTTTCAAAAATCGTAGACCTCCGGGTGGTAGGAATATATTATGGTCTGCATTTGTGAATCAAGAATATTAAAGAAGTAAAAATTATGTGCATAGATTGTCAAAAACTGGAACCAAGTAGAATGTTCTTTCAAAAAGGAGGCTAAGGGGTGGAGGGTTACTGATTAACATATTGCCTCATTTCGTCGTTTGCAATCAGCAGAAGGAGTTTTTCGCTCAGCCTAATTTCCATAAAGTTAAATAGAAAAATTAACGATAACGAACCGCAGTCTACTTATCATATTGCCATTGTAAAAAGTAGAACATTGCCATAATTCATTGAAGTCGTGTACAAAGTTAGCCCTACGGGAAAACCCGACCAGCTTAGTCCAACTGGCAGGGGTTCTATGGTAGATGCGTCAACTGTCGGAACAGACAACACCCTATTCTTCGGAATCAAGCTCTGGGTATCTCTGTTGAATCGAAGTGCCCACTCATGATTCCAAATATTCGATCGAGTGGAAAACCCATTCGCGAGTATCGCGAAATAATAGAAATCGTTGTACTAACGTATTAC
The DNA here is from genome assembly GCA_028454255.1 of Halictus ligatus. NCBI lineage: Eukaryota > Metazoa > Arthropoda > Insecta > Hymenoptera > Halictidae > Halictus > Halictus ligatus. The sequence continues at coordinate 13,272,705 of CM052129.1, forward strand.
TATCGCTAAACATACAGGTGACGTACAAGAACGTCACTTATCAATGTACAAACACCGCTGCGCCGTAAAAAATATCTGTGGCGACTGCAGAGTTACACGATTTTTTCCATGGAGACTTTGCATTGTAGTAGATAGTACAATTAAAAATATCGCTTGTCAGATAATAATTCAAGCATCGAATTTATTGTAAAAAATTATTTGGTGCTCAATACAGAGCGATAAAGCATGAAAGTATTTAACCTTTGACTGAATAACGTGAATAAATTAGATTTGCAGCGAACTGTGTGCGGTATGTTATAAAATTCGCAAACTTTTTCTTTGAACTTTCTCTTTCTCAATAAATTACAATTTTGTTTACATTTTTGGCATCAAGATGATTCAATGTAAACCAAAACATATCCGCCACGGGAAAATCCGAGCTACCATGACTACAATCCTTTCCTATTCGCGTCATTTATCAAACAAACGCAGCTTATAAGGACTCCAACCGGTATCAATGAAACCCCGCTATGCGTTGACATAATTCTTGATAAGACCTGTTGGTAGTTCCGCACGTTTGATAAGATCTACGTAATAAGACTTCCGTAATAAATAAAATGTGCCCAGACTTAAAACAAGCCTCCAGCAAAAATTGTAATTATTCATATTTTTAATATTGAAAGTATTACCGTTAGCATTTCATATATAGGGAAAATATAAATGTCACAACGAATATGTTTGTTTTTTTAAGGGGGGATTTAATTATTCTCCAACATTAAAAAATGTTCTATTACTGTGTTATACTATTGAATTGCTCCTATAATTTTCTCACAGAAATGTGTGTCTGGCTCCTATCTTTCGCAATAGCTGCAAGCAATTTTACTCTGCTCATTAATATTCGATGATCATCGAAAAAGTCCACCCTCTCGATGATCATCCAAAATATCCACCTTCGGGGATTTCAAAATCCCAGTCGAAATTTTGCTCTTTCCCGTTTTGGTATCGTCATTCGTCTACGTCAGTGACGATCATCATCGAGCGATCGTAAAGTTATTCCCGTACAGCAGGTATCAATGAATCCCCAATCAACAAGCAATCAAGCGTTTTGAACTTCTTCATTGATCGAATGATAACAGGACTACCATAAACACGGAAAAGATTCTTTGCTAGGGGAATCCGTTCTCCCCTAATGGACAATATTCATCGACTCGCTTATCAATAGTTTTATGATTTATAAGTAACCTGCGGATTTTGCGCATTTATGATAGAAATGTGAACATGAAATTAACAGTGGACAATTAAAATTATTAAAATTATTAAAAGCAAAAGACATTTTTATTTGGTCCTTGGATGCTACAATTAACGAAGAAAATTCTGCATGAAGCAGCATAATAATTGCAATGGGTGATGAAATTGAAGCTGACGACTCTCTTGTTAATCTATAAAATTTTGTTTGTTTGTCAGCAGTTTCATGCGACTGACTGTAGGCGATTAAAAGTGATATCATCGCAGGTACTAATATATCGACACGAAATACCTCTAGGAACACTTGACAGGTACTGGGTAGTTAAAAGATGGCGGCCAAGGATGCGTTGCGTGCTGGCTTGCTCGTTTCAAAAAAATGATTACCCGGAATCAGACGCAGGTGAAATTCGTGTGACTAATTGCGCACACACGCGGACTTTTGTGTAAAAGATTAACCACGTCGGCTATCGCCGGAACCATGGGACACTTATCTTTAATGGGTACATGTCCATTTTCATTCGCCACGTAACACGCTATGTATTGTCTGCCGCTGAATCGACTCGTGGCGTTTAGTAAAAGTGATAAGGATCACCAGAACGAGGAAAAGATATCGCTGGTAATTCATGCGGTGGACGTCCCTGGAAAATCGATTGGCTCCGCGAAGTAGTTGATCCGCTAACTCATCGCAACGAGTTTCCCTATTGTATTTCCTTTCCGAGTTTTGATAGCAATTTCGCGAGATAGCGGCCCGTATCAGTACAAATTGAATTGAATTAGCTTGACGCAATATGAGAAAAAAAGCATGAATAGATCACGTTACACGATCATTACATCTTTAATTGAACCGTTTAGCTCAAGCTACTCAACATGCCTATTAACGGGAAAGCTACGGAGGGGAATCGAGGGGAAAACGTTACCCCCACTATGCCAGTACCGGAGTATGCACGATAGAGACGGAACGCGTCACGTGACCGGGTCTCGGCGGAAGCGTGGGGAATAGCGCGGTAGAAGGGGAGGTTAAAGTGGGGAACAAGTCTTGATCTGACGAAACTGGGCAAGGGCACGCGCCGATGCCCGCGGGCACAGCTACGGGCAAGTGACTTAGCGGAGTGGGGGTAGGCATAACCGTAGCTTGCCACGTAGCTGTGACAATGCGTGTGACAAACACATGCAGTCTTCCCCGCAGGGGCGTGGCGTCCCGAAAATCGCTGCCCGTATGGGCAGACGCTGAACAGCTCTGGTTTAGTCTCTTTGTCTTAGTCCGGGAAAAATAATTTAAAATGAAAATGAACCCGAGAAAATTTCAAGTATATATACATTTATTTATTTATATGTTTAATTATATAAAAAAAATTAATTTTTCATTATTTTGGACTTAACTTTTTTGTTTCGTCTAAGTATTCATACATTTGTTATATAATACAATTACCGAAAATATATTACGAATAATTCGTATGACAGTCTATTTTTGTTTCCAATAACGTTATAAACGGGAAAGATTAAATAGATAGACTCGATTATACATATGTATAAAGTCTCGCATGATCCATAATTTCCACGCTGTTGCAAATCGAGTGGTCTTCAAAGATATGCATCGTGTTTCTTTATTTCCATTCAGGGACAACATTTAATATTTAACCAACCTAGTTCTATTTTTTTCAATGAACTACTAGGCTATTTAAATTAGATGCGTTATTACTGCAACGTATATACAGTGAAATAATTATAGCACACAGTAAGCACTATTATTGATATCCGAGATACATCTCACATGCGATCATTCAAAACAATAGGTTACATACAGACATTTAAATTCTTCTTTCCAACTTGCCATGACCTCCGTATTTAAACTTTCCAAAATGTACCGTTTTATTTTCGAAGCGCATTATTTAAATCAAAAGATTTCGAAGAGACAAACTATAAAGTTTAATTAAAAATTGATTTTATTTATTATATTTCATAATTTCATAATTCATAATTTGATCAAATACCTTGCAAATTAATTTCCTCCTCAAGGATATAAACTTTCTTGAAAGCGTACCTCGCAAATTAATTGTACACTATTACATTTTATTAAAAACTTCGAATGCACACTGACCAATTAAGTTTCGATTAACACTTGTTTTAATATCGAAGTGCAATCGATTATCGATCATTCAGTTATCGAGTATCGCAGCTGCGATTTAATAACATTGACAGTGTTCGATTTCAATAGTCAAAGTTGAGTGCCTATGTTTAGAAGGGGATCTGTTTATTGTTAAACGAATAATTAAATAAGTAAAGAAATGCCGCGAGTTATTGAACATCGATCTGTAACGCCTATAGTGAAAGCATTTCGAAATGTTATGCGAGGTGTAAGTCCATTATTCCTTTCAGGTTTAATCTGTAACCAATATTCTATACTTTGCTCATTTTTCTAGAAATTACGTAACGTTTTGTTTTTTTTTAGTACACTGTTATATTGACAACACTTCTTAAATGTTTATTTCGTCAAATGTTATTTGTAAGAACCGTTTAACAAACTTAAATAGGTTTCATTGATGTCAGGTTAAATCTTATAATATTATAGGTTATGTGTACTTTCAAATCAATCTCAACATTTTTATGTAAAAAATTATATAAATATTATATAATATTTATTATGAAACGATCTGACAAGCTATTTCTTTTGAATTTAATTTGATATATACGTATCGGGTTGATTAATCACTCTTCCAAGCTCTTTTTCTTTGTTGATTACCTACAGAATGTTTTTTCGTAGCTTATACTATTTTTGTATTTTTGCAGCAATAATAAAACAAAACTTAAGAAAAGCCAAACCAGTATGTTTATTTTTTTTACCTTAAAATTAATGCTATATGCACATATATACAAATATGAATCATGTTTACATTTTTCATATACTTGTATGAATATTTAAGAGAATAATACTTCGTAATCGAATCAATATTAACAAAAAAAATGAGAACAACTAACTTTTGAAAGCATTCATATTTCAGAAACCTGTGGTAGAAGGAATAAGGTTCGCAGATTGTCTTGCTGCACGCACACAACCTGAACCTGATGTACCTGGAGGTCCATACCATAAGACTTCCAAAGTATATTATTTTTCACGTGATGCCAGACGGCTTGTTAAACCACCCGTTGAGGTGACTGGGCAAAAACAAATAGATGAAGGGTAATTATATTCATATTTGTCTAATATAAATAATACTTTCTAGTCTCAGTTGTAATATGTGGACAGCAGTCTTAAAAGTATATTGAACTCTCGAATTTAAATAATTTAGTACGTATTTAAAATAATCTATAGTTTCGTTAATTATTAATACCTAAACTGATTTTAGGGCGAAACCTGTCACTGAATTTAAAGCAATTACACCAGGTAAAGCGATTAAGATCCATTAAGAATGAGCAAATACGGCAAAATATTCATTGAATGATAGTTGTGGTATAGCAGTATGTAATAAACAATTATTAAATAATAATCGTGTATATGAAGGTATCACACTGTTGTAAATAAAGCAGACATTCTTTTTTAAAGTAATTCTCCCCTTTAATGTTTAATCAATAACAGTGCATAAATAATAAACAGAGGAATGTTTTTCATATACACATCTCCTGCGACCGGCAGGCGTATACAATAATTCTTGGATTTATAATACATTATTACATACATACAGAGCACAATGCTTCCATAAAATTTCTGTGACTTTAGGTAGTAACATTGACACTGAGAGGTTTGTACAAATAGCAGATTAGATACTGCTATTATCTAACAATATAATACACGGTGTACTCGTTCAACAATTCTTTCGCAGAAACAATGAATTTCTCCGCTGCGAACGAACAATTGATACAACGGAAGCCTCTCGAATAACATATAATTTAATAAGGAATTTGATTCTGATAATACTGTATCATGTCGTAAGTTTTCGTACGGAAATTGAGGTAGCTGCTACGTATTACATTGAGCATAAAGGCTGCAGCTTCGCGATCAATGGCCGTCGGCACGAATCTGCTACGCAATAACTTTATCGTTTGTCCACGGAAACAGGGCAGACCCGTGTCAAGCATAAGAGAAACTAAAGAAATGATTGCCTCTTGGTAGGGTCTGCAAAGAACAAACAACATTATACATATACCATACTGTTTAAAAATTCCGATAAAATTGCAAAAGAGTACAGTCGGATAAGGTGATGACCTCATGCCAAATAATTGCATGTTCATTGATATATTATGAAAATAATTACCTCACTGCTAGAAAGGCCTGCACGCAGAGCTCCATAAACCACCGGAAGGGCGCGGCCTCCATTTTTCCTCCCATAACGAGCACCATTTCGTCAGTTAACTTTATATCGGGCTCGAAACCCAGATTACCACCGGGTGAACTTTCGAACATAAACCCAAAATCGATATGTATAATATGCCCTTCTGTATCCAGCATAATGTTGCCATTATGGCGGTCCTTGATTTGCAAGAGGTACGTGATAACGCTGTAAGCAGCCATCGACTTCACGAAGTTACGACGCACGTTTTGAAATTCCTTTGTTGTTTCGTCCCCGTAACGTTTAATAAAATATTGGTACATATCGATGTCCGTAGTACGACCTAATTGATCGCGCGATGTCGCATTCGGTACACATTCTATGACGCCGCACTGGAACATGAGACAATGCTTTTGATTAGGATACTGTTGAGCAACGACGTAGAATGACATTTGGAGATATGAAATTACCCCGGGTGCTGTGGCCACTACTCTATACGGGAACAAAAATAGATTCAGTCCAACTTTCTGGAATATATTCTTGAAAATACTGATCACTTGCAGAGCTAACATGTCCTGTCTAACATCGTCGCCAACTTTGAAGATAGCTGCTTGCCATGCCTCCTTCTCTGGTTCTTTCTTCATGTCTGCTTTCCCGTTTGACACTGCTAACGCTATGTTTTCTAATTCATTAATTCCATATTTTTGTACTTTGAAACGTGCCAAGAATGGTGCTTTTGCGGCGCTACGGGTTGCAATAATAACATTAGAGAATGGTTACAATTCGAGAAGTGCGAGAACCCGAAAGTGTCAGGTCTACCTTTACTCACCTCTGCATAGGAGTTCCACTTTGATAATCAATGTCAAGAACCATGGCTTCAGGATTAGAAGGTAAATAGCAACCAGGTTGTACTTTAATCTTGGATAGAGCTGTTAAGCAGGCCGCCTTTCGTTCAGGACCCTTGGGGTACGGCCTTATTTCACCGGAGATATTCGTAATCTTCTCGAAGAAGTCGAATTCTCTTTCATAAAACTGTTTTGCTTGTCCAGACAGCGAGCCCAAAATACTCTTCACTAGAGAATCTAGCACGTCAAAGAGAACTGGGTCTTTAATCTGTTTATCCTCGTCCATATACATATTTGTATGCATATTCCAAATTAACTGGTGCGCCACCACCTACACAAAATTAATGAAAGCAATAGTTCAAATCAAATTAATGTAAATGCAATGTTCGATCACTGACCTGTGAACGTTTCGAAATCTTTTTAATGAACTCTATCACGTAACCCATGGAATCGTGGCGCACCGCTTGCACAAGTTGAGGTATATAGAAAAGTACAGCATCAGCTGGATAACTGCTTAGCACCTCTACCGCATACTGTGCTGAAATCGGATGATGAGGGAATTGACGAGAGAAGTATGCCAGTGCTTGAATGGGTGATACCCTTTCCCATGTCAGCATATACACCAACTGAAATATAATCGTGTACTTCTAATAACTTTGAACAATTTAAATAACAAGAAAATTTATCAAATTTAAATGACGTCTCACTTCAGGTACGTCGTTGAGTAATGTATCCGTGGTCACGAGATACTGCAAAGCTTCTGGGACATGCATGACTGGCACTGGCTTCGAACGAACCAATCCGCACACTTCTTTGATAATGATCTCCGAGTATTTCAATCGAACCGGTAAAAATACTGCAAGAACAGGACTGATCTCCCACGCAAGACGCGTGTATTCACGCCATTTATCGTTCATTCCCTTAGCACGCCATTCTGCAATACTTGATTCACCTGGTAACGTAAGCTCCTGTCTTCCACCAGGGTTTCTCCAAACCTGCATATTAACATATATGTACATACATATAAAAAGAAATTTAATATTTTAATCACTGAAGGTCCATTGATAATATTTTAAAGATTTTAAATAATAGTCCTAAAAGAAATTATTAGATATTGGGGATAGCTTGTTACATCAGTGGTTTCCAAACTTTATATTATCTCCCTTCAAAAAAGTCATTCTTAAAATACCCCTCCTTTAAAATTGAATGTTATGTTATGAAAATTACATTTCAGATTAAAATTTTTGCGCCTCCCAGTTTGGAAATCGCTGTGTTTGATCTTTAAAAATTATTAAATAACCAGTAGTAGATTGTGTAAAACGAAATTTACCAGTAACATTTCTATTTCAACTGCTAGCAATTCCAGGATCAAGTTCCTTTTCTTAATGTAGTCCTTCACGAAAACATTAGCATTCATGACACGCTTACTGCGGTTACTACGTTTTCCGAGAGTATTAGTACTGGTTGACATAGGGACTGTACTAATCCACACACTTGACGAAGTTTTCGAGTAATCGGTATTCGTTGCACCTAAACCTGTACTCAAAGAGGCCATTGTCTCACTATGCACGAAGCCGCTAGTTGTATACTGAGGCGTTAGCATTTCGAATTCGCCTTCGTTCCCAGTCATTACCAAATACTTTTTATCACTGTGCATAACCTGCAGAAAATAAATTGAGTTGTAATAAGTGATCCTAAAACTACAGCCGAAGGCAAAAAGATAATATTAGAATCAGCATTGTAGAATAAACCAATTCAAGGAACCTTGCTGCAATCCCCTGGTAATTAGATTCACTATATTGCATTAAGGAAGAAGTCCTTTAAGAAGTCCCTTTGAAAGATGTGAGTTTGTGAATCTAATGTAAGATTTTTTCAATAATTATTGAATTACCTGCCAAAAACGTATAAGTGTGACCAAGTCTTCTCTAAGCTGTTCGAGTTCTTGAGTAGGCACTTGACGCTCTCGACAGAAATAGTCCAAACAATTACAATAAACGCGTTCGCGTAATACATTTTTGCTTAAAGTCCTGCGAACGAAACTCGTTATCCTTCTGTTCATTCATCACACGGTACTTCATCCTTCATGATACCTTTGTAAAATATCTCCTTGGAGGAGAAGTAGTCCGCAAGAGAGCAACTTAAAGCGCACACCAACCGCAGCAACGTGACGACTCATTCCAGGTTCTTCGCCACAAGCGCCCACAGTCATTGGCAGCGACCGGTGTAGCAGAGTAACAATCATGTCAACCGTCTCTTGACAACAATACTTAGCAGTCTCAATTAGTTCCACAACGAAGGTAACCCAAATCTCGTGAGGCTTTATTTGAGGAGGATTCGGCCCTAGTTTGCAGCCTTCGTACACTGCCAGAGGACTGACCTCCTCTTCGTCTGGTGCGAATAGGCCCATTCTCTTGTCCACGGTGTATTGCCATGCGACAAGCATTTCTTGCAAGAAGCGCAGCTTCAAATCCGGACGGATAGTAAGTATCCACTGCCAACATTCGACAGCTGTGGTCATGGCTGTTGGGGTAAATAATTCTATCTGCGAAGAAGCTACTGTATGCAATAAACGTCTGTGTATTCCTGAAAATACAAATGGATTTCCTACGTCAGTTAAAAGAGGAACACTAATCCACAGACAGAGTTGGGCAAAAGTTATTTCGAATGTCGAATAAACCCATTTATTTATTATTCGTGAATAATGCTAATCTCTGTCCGCAGGGATTTATTGTAGATTACCTGGCATAGAGATTAATAGTGCAGTAGCACGCCAAAGTGCACTACGATGTTTGACATCGTTACGAGAACGGCAGGCCATCCAAACAGCATCGATCAACAGATCGATTACTTTGTTTCTACTCTCTTCTAGAGGTATCTCTCCAGTAGAAAATTCCGTTTCCGCTAAAGAAAGCATTCCCGCTATTTCGCCAGCGTATCGTGACCGTGTGGACATCATTGACAAGAGCCACGTGCTGGCTCCTTTCGTGCCACGTGGCCGTTTGTCTAACGAATTAGTCTATGCAACAAAAAAGTTTCTTAATATTGAAATGTTTGAAAAAGTTTGATACTGCAGGAAACAATGTTACATTTGGCAGAGCCGATTGCGGTACAGCGAGATCCACAAATTCAAGGACCGAATCTGTAGACAAACATAGGCCAGAATGGTGCTTCAGTCCGGAGGATGGTATTTGGTTAACGTATTCTTGTAAATGCGACCTGGTGGCCTGAGGTGCCCATTTCATAGCTTCCTGCACTATGCCTTTACATCTTGCGGTAAAATCTTTCACAATAATCTACGTTACAGAAATTATTATTAATCTGATTGATTTGTATATATGACAATAATGCGTATATACCTCTCTCGCCTCGAGCGTGTCCATAAGTTGTATACTGTACGGTGTACCAGGTATCCTCAAAATTGGTGTTTCTTCGTTGGGGTCAATTTGTAAGGAAAATGATAAAATCTGGAAAAAATAGTAATAACTACACTGCGGATCTTCATGAGAAATAAAAATTGTCTGCATCGATTGCAAGAAATAGAGACCAAGTAGAATGTCATTTTCACTCCCGTAATCATTTTTACAAATACAATGAGATACACACCTGTAATATATCTAACATACTCCAAAGCACCTTGCAGTTCCACAGAAGATGCGGGAACGCATCTACCAAAGCGCTGAGATATTTGTCAGCTATTCGCCTAATCTGTTTATGTACATGATTAAAATGCACCAGAAGAAATTGAGCATGAGTTTCGAGTTCCTTCTCCCGTCTTTCATCTTTCGGCTTACGCTGCATCACATCTTTGAATTTCGAAAATACGGAATCAGCAACGCAGCATATGCACTGCCACATACCACTCTTTTCTTTCTGTAAATCGGTATCGCACAAGTATTCCATGATTGGCTGCAAACTCGGCTCGGGACTGTTTGCCACCCTTAATGTCTCCAGCCAATAAACGGATAATAGGTATGTGCACTGAGCAAATTGTAATTTCGTTACATACTGGGATATGTCGTTGGTTCTGCAAGAATCATTCTCATTCTACAATCCACCAATATAACACAAAAGATTATAACTAGACAGCAGACCCTCATGAAAAATATAAATTGTTTGCACTGATTTTGATGAACAAAAGTCGAACAGAAACTAATAAATTGAAGCTCTTTAATTCTTTTAATCGGTCTACTGCTTTAACCGCTTGCACTACGATTTGTTTTACGGTTACGACAACGAAAAAGTAGAATAGGAAATTACTAACATACATATTTAGCAAGCTCTGCTCGAAATCTTTGTCATGAGTTTGATTCGATGTTACAATGCAAGGTGTTAAATCGCGTACGCCCATTTTTTATCATAAATGCATAAAATCCACTGGCTAATTATAATTTACCTACTAGCCGAGAATGATAGGCCCACCTATTAGTCAACTTTAATATTTGACTTCTCAATTCTTGCAATTCATTCAACGAGACGCTGTCGTTGCGCACAGCTGAAGTGTATTGCAGTTCTCTCATCTCGAGGCGAGCGCTCGTCTGCGAGATGAGATAAGGTGATTTCACAGCAATTTCCTTGACCCCTTCATACCACTCTGCAGGCCATAATCTCGATGCTTGGTCACCAGCAAAACCCATTACAACGCAGTAAAGCCAGAAATCTTTGAAGAGCTTCAGAAGCCTCTTCTGTGGATGTCTGATCGGTGGTAATCGACGTACCAATATGGCAATCACTGGGATGAGTACACCCAAATTTCCTGCGCTACTTGCTGCTTTCTGATGGGGAAACATACGGATTAAAACTGAGCTGTAAGAATCCGCGTTCATGATTGTAATTGGTAAATTCAATTACCGTTGCAGTAACATTGCTCGACACTTTGTCACTGGCACGTTTACCCTCCAGTCCAAGCTGAACGAAAAGCTCAAGCAAATGGAGCAACAAGTCGTCCAAGTCTGTTTCACCTTGCAAATTAGCTGCTATATTCGCGAGGGCGTTCGTGACCGCTTTAGCTACGTGACAATACTGTTTTCGATCGTCGTTTGCGGCGTACGTAGCGGTACTCGAGCCTAGTGACATAGAGAACATTTGCATTATCCCTTCGTAAATCTGCAAGAAAAAACAAAAGGAATGCATTCGCTTGTTGTACAGTGATCATATAGGAGCATAGCATCAATTGTGCAGTCGTCTTTTGTTATTATTATCGGAACTCAACCTTTGATTCGCATTTTGCGATTATCATGCATCCTAACTGATCGACGATTAGAAAATCAAGATCGCTCGGTGTACGGCAAAATAATTGCTGAAAAAATGGAAATATCGTGCGCATAGTCTTTGGGGTGTCTTTCAACGCAACGGCAACGTGTCCCAACATGATTACTATGTTTTTGGAAATTAACTCGCTATTCGATCGCTCATCAGAATCGCTAAAAGTATTGAAAATAAATCAGAAATCATAAAACCTAATACACAAACCTTTAGCGGAATTAATTAACACGTTGGCTGCTGCAATGCAAAACTATTCAATCTTCGTGTGGTTAAATAAATGATTGAAATTGTGAAAAATTTGTATTGGTTGCTGGGTCAGCAGGCAACGTGTTAAAACTCATAAGTTAAGCGGTATAAAATATTGTACCCATCACATTTGTCAGCAGCGAATAATCTATTTGAGACACTGGCAACTAATGCCGGCACACAATCTGGATTTACAGAGTGTGCAGCCTCCAAAGCAATGCAGAGATTACCAATAGCTGCGTCACGTAACTTCTCAAAAGCCGTTTGTATAGATGACGTTGTTTGCTTCGAATCGTGCATATCTTTTCCTTCAATAAAAATATTAATATTTGTTGGTATTGTACAGGAAATAGTGTCAGATTGTTGAATCAGACACTTCATATGCGACAACGTAATATTTCGCAATAAGCGTAATTTGAGCTACCTTTCCCATTATGTTGTCGATGGAGTTTGAGAAGAATTGGTGATGGCACAACCAAAAAATCCCGAAGGTAATAAATAGAAGTACTCGCTATATTGGGAAACTTCTGCGCCAACTTTCCCAATCCTTCAAGGCATACCATTAATAAAGGCATATGAGCTAGCACCAATTTCGGTCCATGATTCGAATTAATCTTTTCAACTAGGCGACCACATAAACTATCAGCACCTGTAAATAATGGCATTAGCACAGACTGTATTTGAAAATCTACAATACGCACGCAGTACTACGTAAATCAGATAACTGTTAATTCGAAGTGTTTTGGAGGGATGATATGCACAAAAATTAAATGATATTTTATTATCTGTTTCTATATTAACGAATCGAGAGAATGGTTAAGGTGAAATTAAGAAACTTGCAGCCAATGAAATAAAAGTTAAGCCAATGGGTATATTCGTTAGTTAAAACGATTGAAAGTTATTTCAGACACAAGGTAGTCAATCGAAATACAACACAAGCTAAATTCTAATACCCTCGCCAATCAGCATTGAACTGATATCTGCGAATAGCCCAGACAAATCATACTGGTCTCTCACTGTAAAAATAACGTAACAGTCCTATACTTCCCAGTAACATATACAAATTTCAATGAAACTGTTTAACTATGCTACACAAAACTACTAAAATGAATTAGGCTTTTGCGTATATACAAGTCTCGATTTTGGAATTTTGTTACCGCTTACCAGTTTCATCGCCGATTGCCCACACTAAGAGATCGACGCACGCGGAATTAGCCATCACATTCACTTTAAATCTATTTACAGTTCGAAAATTAGTGTCCATGTCTTCCCTCTCACTCGCATCATGTTGACGTGATTGCAATTCTGTCTGGCCCGACAAGAAAAGACCTTTCACAAACTCCTGCACATCCCTTGTGAAAGGGATAGGCAAATCACGTTGATTTTGCAATAATTCTCGTAGAAGTGCAACCATCACGAGGTTCATCGTTTCGTTGAACGTGCGATAAGGAAAGATTTGCACCTGGCCAGAATTATATATCTGAAGGGGACATAAATATATTAGTAAAAAAATGACTGAAAACGTATAAATTTTGCATACGAATCCGCAGACTAGTTTCAATACAAGAAGTGACCCTAACTTGTTGAGCTTCTTCATCCAGAAACATTAAAATTTCTTTAGTAAGTAATTTCTTCGCTAACGCTAAGACACTTTGAAGATGCACCACACTGAACTGCATCCCAGCTCTCCTCTCAGGACTTTCGTTACATCGCATCTGGGGGAACTGGTTGAAACTTGATCCATATCGACTAAAGAAATACACGGCCGGATCGTAGGGTACTGACGAATATGATTGCAATGAAGGTCGTTTGGCATTGGGTAATTCGTGATCACCGGTTAATAGATTTGGTGTGTTATCTATGGCTGGATGAGGATTTAGATTACCACTTAGGGATCGAGGAATAATTGGCCGAAAATTCGAGAAACTGTGTTGCTTCTTGTCCAATGTTAAACGGGTTTCTGAGTTTGATACTGTAAGAGGTGCTTCTGGTCGAGGAAAAATACGACAGAGAAGCGGTGGATCTGTACAGGCGAAGCGGCCCATTGAACGTGCCAAACCAATTAATACTGGGACTATACTTTTACATAATGACACTGGAAAAAAAATAATACATTTCCAAACGTATCTAAATCATAAATCTATATGATAAACAAATCTATTTCTTGTGTCAGTATACTTACATTTGGCTTGCATTCCTCGGCTCCCATTTTGATCTTTGTATCCCCTTATTAAATTTGTTAAAACTGCTAATATTTCTACTTGAGTAGCTATGATCTCTTCACGCGCTGGTTCACATCTAGCTGCGATATCGCTGAACAATGTATTCAAACAAAAACTAAAACGTTCAGCGACAGGGACACGCTCAATAGAAGAACATTTGATCTCATCCAACCAAACAGCTTTAGGAAGACCACGCAGTAACCGCAGGAGATAAGTGAGTATGCGGTCTCGATGTTGTAGACCAGATTCCAAAAAATATATTCCCAATGCGATAGTTGCATCCTGACCCCTTTGATCCAACCGATATATACCTTGACCAGTTTCTTGTGGGCATAATTTGAACAATTGCATTACCTGCATAAAAATTAGATAGTTTAGTTTAGTTTGTTCAAGCTGAAATAGAATTTGTTTATCAGAAGATATTTTAAATATCTCATTTAATGAACTTTGTCATTTAGCAATTGATTTTATCGTAGGAGCTCAGTGATTCTATGTATAATGTGAACTCTTATTACATAAATATATTATGTTAATGCTATTAGCAGCTTGCTGATGTTTATATAATTTGCAATGTTTATAGACAAATTTTGAGAAAGTGAAATCAAGTAAAATTTTATTTTCAGTACAAGTAGCCTTTGTGGAGCTGAAATGAATAAACATTGTACTACATTCTGTAGAATTTTATATTTTAGCATTTTTTGAAAATTTTCAGAAGTCATAAATGCATAAAGATCTGCAGTCTATCTATTAGTCATTTTAAGCAAAATATGTTCTACACTTTGTATAATTAGTCTATGAGAGTGAAGTCTCCTATGCACAATAAGTATAAATGTTTCTTGTTTAATTAAACTTTGATAACATTCTCCTTTTTTTGTTACTGTACAATTCCAAGATTTTATCTTGTCATCAATTAAAACCCTCCAGATAATAATTGATTTTTTTTTAAAGCGTTATCATTTTTTTATTTTATCTATTATCATTCATAATTTATTCCCTTAATCGTAAAATCACAGTTGTAAATCTAGTTTTACATGTAAGTCAATTACATCTGTGAAGCATGACAAATCCTTTTGTTTTCGATTAAAGTGATATTAATTAATAGCCACTGACATATAATTATCGTAGAAGGAAGTTAATAAGCAGTCCTTCTTATTATATCACAAGATGACATGTCAGGATATCAGCTGACAGGTCCTTAGAAATAACCTAATCATCATTGATGAAATGTCAAATTTTGATACACGTATAAACACAATCAGCAGTTTGTTAATTGGTAATATATGATATAGATATTCGCATACCTTTTCCCATGGTGTAGGTTTGATCGCAGCTAAACATCTAGCCAAATGTTGGACGGCTTTCGAGAAAAACAATTTCTCGTCCGCCACCATCTTGCCCACTGTCCTTTTGCTTACGATCTGTGTAAATATCGTCTGCTTGTCCCACTGACAGACCGTTTCGTTGCTCGAGATATCGATTCTCGAAGCCAAAATTTAAATTTAAAATCCCGGCTGCAATCAATAACTAACCAGGACTTTCTGGCCTATCAGTATGCTATAAAATACTTCGTTTGAAGAGAATCTTTATTATAAAATATACTAAAATAAATGATAAAAATTGTTGAAATGTTTTGGACTAAATACAGTATGAATACAGATTGGCAGAAGCACAGACGAGGTACAGGAGTAGACCAATCACCCAATGTATTTTTTTGCCCCCTTACTATGTTTGTGTCACATCCTACCGTATCGGTCGGAACTAATGTTGTGGAACCAATATCACAGACGAGATGTAGGAGTACGCCAGTCACCTTATTATACTGTTTTGTGTCGCACGATATGAAATACCGAGTAATTTTAATGAGAATCGAGTATCTCGTATACTTCGAATAATCATGCATAAAAGTTACCTTGACAAACTTTAAAACATGGTCAAGACATGCTTTAAAAGTTACTCTGTATCTCGAGTACCATTAGCCATTTTTACTAAAAAGATTATCATTGTATTATTATAAAATCGTCATTGTAAGAAAGGGAGTCAGAAGGAAGCGCATTGAATTCGTTCTGGTTTCCTTTCGGGTCTCTTGTGCAGCGGGTCCTCGTGGTGAGACCTGGGCAATCGGTATTATTCTCTATTTGTAAGAACTTAATTTTACAAATAGAGAATAATATCGAGCTAATAGCTGCTCATTTATAACTTTGCGATAACATTGTGAAATAGAATTTAAGACTTACTAATTATAAAAACTTGTGTATTTAATCAATTGTGCCTGAATTTACTTTAAGCTAGCTCGGGATGGACCAAGGGGTCTTCAATGTTTTCCTTATTTACTCTGGGCCCACCTTCACCTTCTTGGTAAGCTCTTTTCAACCAATAATCGAAACACAGTTTTTGTTTCGAATCATCTTGTCAAAATTAGCTTCTGAACTTTTCAAAAGTTCCTTTTTTTGAAATTGATATTTTTTGCTTAAAATTGGTATTCCTCCGATTGGAGGTGTATTCGCGAACTCGGGGCACCCCGAGCTTATAGGCCGTTGCGTCCCAATTTTACTACATTTATTTTTAATTGGGCTTTTTCGTTTTTCGAATTGAAATTTACTTCTGCACTTCCAAAAGTTCCTATTATAAAATTGATATATGTGGTTTAAATTTGGTATTCCTCCGATCGGAGGTCCCTCCATTTATTATAGATGTATAGCCTGGTATGACGTAAGCTGCTCGTGAATCTAGTTGCAACATTTATCGTTCGTCAGCGTAGAGGGCGTAAGAAATCTAGTTGTTGTTAACGATGTCGGTATTTCAGATCGTGAGGCACGAAACCCCTATACGTCGTCTGTGGCAAAAGATAATATATCTGCATAAAATGCACTTCACCGTAGCAAAAGTAATAGAGCTATTTGCTATCTACTCGAATTACTTAAATTAAAATTCTAATTAATAATCACTAGATTGTGGGTGTTTATGCAAAATAAACATTTTCTTCATTGATTGTTATAAACAGGAGCCAAATACAAATATCTTCCACCCTCTAAAAATTCTATAGAGCTGAAAATAATATATCGACATCCTAATTTTTGTAATTTTTCACTGTTTTAAATTTTACCTACTTATTTTTCCCATCAATGCATAAAATCCACAGTCTAACAACCACCTAAGTGTCTGGGTTATCAAATGTTAAAATTTACTTTGTCGAATGCTTGGTAAAGGAAACGATTTGAATTCAAATATTTAAAAATCATTTAAAAAATTTGATTTATACCTAATTATCCATGTTTACATAGCAACTTTTAATCCATGACAGATAGTATTCTAACTTTTTACAGCATAAGAAAAGAGATTTTTTTGACAAATTTATATTATTTTTGTTATATCTCTGCACAAACGTTTTCGAGAAGTCATTACTCCCAGCTTGATTTTTCAGCTTGGATACTTCCTCCTTTGCTGCTGCTAGTAGCCTGTGCAATTCAGAAAGTGCAGTCGCAACGTAGAAATATTTATTTTTCTCATCTGGTCCTTGTATTATCGAATTTGCTGCTTCTTTAAAACCTAGCAGAGTTTGTTCATCTTGAGGCAACCAATTACACTGCAAAAAATGGTAATTCTCAATGTTTTAACAACAAATATAACAGAATTGCACAAAATGATTGTATAAAATCCAATAATACATACATTAACAATATTGTGTACAACAGCAGCTATTGCTGACTCTGTACTTTCATATATTTTATTCAGTTTCATGTTATCACAAAGATCAAGAAACACAACTGTAGCTTCTACTGGACAATTTGAATAGTCGCCATTGTAATAATTAGCCATGTATGCATACGCATATACCACATTTATTAAATTGAAATAAACATTTGGGGAAGCTTTCTGTAGATAAGGAAATAGTATTTAAGATTGATTGTAATTGTAGAATTACCTAAATGTAGTAAATTATATAATCCGTCACCTGCAATTCGTTAAATATAGGAACATCAATCAGAGGAGGATATTCCATTATTTGCTCATTATCTTCTTCATCCATGTCTTGCACCAGTTTCTTCATAATATGATAAGTCCACCATGGAACCCATTGTGGCAATAATTTCTCTATTTCACCATTTTTCACTAGAGCTTCAAATTCCTGTCTCTCAGAATTTGTTAATACTGACCATAACTCGTCTGCATTATCCAAGTTCACATCGTGTAATCGTCTCTCTAAATCTGGGATCTAATATTAATAAATAAAATCAGTAAAGTTAATCAACAATGAACAAGAACACTTTCAGACATATAAACTGTATTTACATCTTCCTCATCATCCGAATCCAACTGCCCTTCTAATTCTTCATCATCTTCTTCATTCTCCCTCGCATTATCATTTCCTGGATCAAAATGGTTGAAATCCGTTTCATGTACCCTCTTGAGAATTTCAACCATCTTTTTCTTGAGTTCTGGATCTTTCTCTTGAGATTTCAATTCATCTTCTATGCACTGTTTATAAAAACTCTCTGAACATTCCAAGTGTGCTTCAGACTTATAACAATCAACGTTACAATAGCCCATACCACATCTTGGACAAGTGTATACTCTAGGATTTGAGCTGCAACTGTAATTAAAAACAGAATTTAAACAAAATTCAAAATTTTATACATGTACATAATTCAAAATTATTTATAACATAAATTTGAGGTTATTGTCATGACCCTTACAATTTGCAGACGTTATCTGTAATTACTTCGCTTGTTCCTGGATCGTTCATGATTTTATTTCAAATTTAAATAAAATAATTTATATGTTTGTAACGATAACTAATTTTATGAAATTTGTTGACAGAAGACCTTTCTGATTGTTCTGATGTAAACTGTTTTTCAAACGCACTCCGTGTAATTACAAGTATTATTCAAAACATTCATTCTATTTTATTTGATTGACGACTCAAGTGTATTCAAGTATGAAAAGCAAAGTTCTACAATACTACACATATTATTACACACGTGCCGGCTCTTTCATATTTTTGCAGCTTTTAAAAATATGTTCCACCATACGGCAACAATTAAACCTTTTATTAAACACACATTTATACGTGTATATGATACCTGATACCTGTTAATTTATCATGGATAAGGTATTAAAATGTTCAATTTAAGACCATTCTAATAAGTCTGCTGTAAGCTCGTTTTCAAAAATAATTCATAACTACATATGCGTACGTTTCAAATAAAAAGAAGCAGCCACTTGAATCACTTTGCGCGGCATTTTTAAATGAAATCGAAACTATATCTTTTCGTGGTAATAACAATAATGTATTATGCCACTGTGATTATACGTACCATCTGTGTAACCTAGGCAATGAAGAAACAAGAATTATTATCGATGTAACTCACAACTGACAAAACTATTGTTCCCGAATGTCTAGAAGCAGATATTATTAGCGTAAATATTTAGTGATTTATTTCTGTCATGTCTGATCTAGCGAAGAATTTATTGACACAGTATTATGGACTTAATTCCGAAACAACTGGTAGAAAGTTTTTATCTATTCACAGATCTATTGAAAATGTCAAAAGTGAAGAAGTGAAACAGGTTACCGAACAAACGTCAGTCACCACTAATGAGGAGAATATATCCGAAGATGAGTGTCAGGTACTCTAATTATTATTTTTTTAATTTTAATACATTGTTTACATTTAGAAACAGTATATCTTAAACAATGATTCGAAGAAGTCGAAAGTTACTACGGTGAAAATAATTCGTTATCGGTAGAAGGATACTGATGACGACCGGAAGCTGAATATCGAGAGCGAAAAATACCGACGGTCATCAAGAGATTTCAATGACATAGAAGATGTATACTATTCGGATGAGAGTTCGATTATTTACGAAATTGATTCAAGGCAAAATGTTAAACACAACATTCATGAAAGTCTAGAGTCTGGAACAGAGCGCGCGGAATTTTCGAAAACTATTCCCATCATCGCTACAAAAGATGATCGTTTTAAAGACACAAGCGAAAGTGACTCGAGTTTAACGTTTGCGGAGGATACATTTCCAGATAATGCTTCCATTGTATCCAGCATTACGTTAAAGAAATCAGTAAAATCTTCGAAAATTAGTTCACCTTTGCCATCAGTAACAAAGAAAGAGCCTGTCTGCAACGAAACGTTTGCAGATTTCTCCAACACTAGTCTGAAACAATTCCCGAAAGAAATATTAAATGAAATTTCACAATTAAAGGTATTGTTCTCTTTAAATGACATCAATAAATTATTTTAAGCTTTATGTAAAACTTTTTAATTAACCATGTATGGGTCATAGTATTATTAAACTGATTCATATTGTATTAAATAGTTTTGTTTGCTTTTAGATGCTGTATCTGGGTGACAATGATTTAATTGAACTTCCAGGTGAAATGTTCACTTGTTTGAAACATCTTAAATGGTTAGATATCAGGAACAACCAAATTTCATCATTGCCAAATAGTATTGAATCACACAAGTGTATAGAAACTCTCCTTCTACAGGCAAATTGTATAAAAGAATTACCACTAGAATTGTGTAAGCTTCATATGCATATTATAGTAATTATAGTGTATAGTGTTAAAAGTTTAAAGTTCTTCCATGTAGAGGAAGATAGGGAGATTAAGATCAAGGTCATTCCAAGGTCAAAGTACTTGCAGTATTTTAAACAACTACATATTGTTCTCTAATAAAGTAGAAAAGTGCATAAATATTTATTTTATGTTCCCTTTTCGTTTGAATTTATCGTCTTTTGACTAAAAGTGTATTTCACAATAACGCTAACAGTGAATATTTAGTCTGACAAGTATATAGTCTTATTATATTTCAGGTACTTTACCAAAATTAAAAACACTTCAGGTAGCACAAAACCCACTCGTTACGCCACCAAAAGACATTGTAGCTTTAGGGGTCACATCAATTTTGGAATTTTTAAGAACAGAATGGAACAAAATACATCCTGAACATCAAATAGAATTCAAGGAATGTAAGTGATTCAGTGAAGTATATATATATAAGACATTAACTTTTATTTCATGTTTTAGGCAAAATTGAGCCGAAGTTATCGACTATTCTCTGTTACCAATCTCCGCGGAATTCCAAAAAGAAGATTGTACCTACTAAATTACAAGCATACAATAGAAATTCATCTATCAAAGAAAAATGCAAGACGTACAAACCCAGTAATAGGTACTCTAGTGATGAATCTACTACTTTAATAAACAGTTGTTTATTTAAAAAGAATTTAACTATCCTTTGTGATTCCTGCTTGCAAAAAGAAGTTGGTACAAAAATTAATGAAAAATCAGAAAACACGTATAAACAAGCAAAGAATACATGCTTGAGAACCATGAATGATCACAGAAGTAAAATAGACAGTTGTATTGATACTAAAACTGATAAAGTTGACAATAAAATTTTACGATTAATGGGTCCATCACCAAGGTCTCTTTATGTTAGACAGAATGTAAAGGTGTTGAAAACGTATTATAAATGTATTCAGAAGGAATGTAGAGTTAATTTAGCTACCAATAAACCTGAATGCTTTGTTCCTTTAAAGACAGAAAAATCTTATTCTTTGGAGGAAAATTGTACCAAACATGTTAGCATTGGAAATGTCGAGCATTGTTTTGACATTATTACAAATGATAGAAAAAGATTTAAACTGTACCCAATGAGATTGAATAATCCAGATTGGATGTTGTCATGTTTAAAAAATTATATAGGAATAAACGAGTAAATTTAGTGAATTTATTTATGAATATAATTGGAAAATTATATATGAATAGGATGATATAGTTATGTATATATGTAGAATTAGACAATTTAAGAGAAATAAAAGGTTTGCCAACCATGAATCTTTTATACCATTAACACCATTCAATTTATAATATTAATATCACTTTTTATGTTTTATAATTATAATTTAGGTGTGAAAGCAAAGGTGCAAACGCTTCAAAGGAACGTTGCATACTATGGTATTCCAAAGCGAGAGATTTATTGGCAAAACAAGCTTTAATACTTCAAAAATCAAAGTATGAATTCTAATACTGTTAATATTTTAGGCAATCAACAGTTATTGCAATAATTCAATTGTTTCTTAGGGATGAAAATGTTTTAAAAAAATGGAGGCGGGATAGAAGAAGTTTTAACATAGCTATAGAAAAGGCAATGAGAAGAAGCGGAGGTACCATTTTGTTTTATATTATTGTTAGGTAATAAATTGTATAAAATTTTTAATTTGTAGATGACATTCCTTTTGGATTTGATTTAGAAGATTATAATTCCATATTCAAGCAAGAACCCAAATCGGTAAGATAAATATATAACTTTTGTTTACGAATTAGTCAAAATTGATATTCATTTATTTAAATATTAGAAAACTCCAATATTAAAAGGGATAGATAAACAGAAATTCAATCCACCAAAGTAAGTAAAAAATTCTACCTACTAGCAAACAATAAAGTATTTTTTTAAACGTACTTTTGTTGTAGAGATATTAATATGACAATTAATAAATTGTTGGAATCTCTTAATCATTTGGATATAAAAACCACCATGGATGTAGTAAGCCCGAGAACTAAACAAAGTCTACTGAAAAAGGACATAGAAAAGGTATTTATTCAATATGATTTTCATAAATGTTTTTTTTTTATGATCATTATAGAGGAAAAGTAGATTTTGCGAATCTTCTAATTCGACACATTTCCTTAAAATTCCAGATATTACAATTTCAAAATGAAATCAAAAAGTTGCAAAACTATAACGATGTTACAACAGCATCTCTGAAGATTTAAAATATTCGTATTAAAATCATTATCCCATTGCAATCTTGATTGCTTTTCAATTTTGACTACGCCACAAGTATCAGTCTTCATATTTTTATTTAAATAAAACGGTAGTAATCACATGTTGTTCTATAGTGTTAACTAAACATTATATTACTTATGAATACGTGACGAGAAAACTGGAAATATTGTTGTAAGATTTGGTATTTAAGTAATGTTAAAGTTAAAAACATATGTATTTAAAAAAATTCTTTTGCAACAGCAGTGTTATAAAATAAATTTCTATTCATTTTTCTGTAGATAATAAATATATGCTTAGTATATGAGAAACATGATGATAAGAAGTACTTAAGAATTGTGTAAATGTGACGGTACATGTAAAGGAGAAAATAGTTTTCCAGTCTTCCCGTCAATGTAACATATTTCTCTTCATGTAATCATCGTGAAAATTCAGCGAGTATCAAATGTTTACAAAGCGGGGACCGAAATTAAAATAGATTCGAACGATTTAAATCATTTTCACAATGATCCAATGCCCCCTTTGTACATGGCACTACTTCAAATTCTAGTACAATTCAATACGATTGTATTTATAGTAGTGTTATGTAGTTTAGTAGTTATATGGCAAATATGTAAGATCTTCATTTTTTATTTTATTCCTCCCGCTTTCATGTGTGCGCATATCTTCTTTCACATCTGTAGTTACTTTCTATCTTTTGGTTCTGTACATCCGATACATTGATGCATTCAAAACAGTAGAGATAACTAATTTTTGTTAGTTTTCTAATCAGCGATGCAACAATCTAAGTGCTCATTAATTTCTTGATATTTCAATGTTTATTGTTTCACGTTTCAGGATTCCGTTACTACTGATGGTAACGAACTTAATATTAAAACAAATGATTATACAAAATGTATAACTCCTGTTCATTCAGTTTATAAATAGTTAACTGTATTGTTACATTTGGGTGGTAATGAAATAATTACTATTTTCCTAGAGAATCCTACATATCACATTCTGTGGCAATATGTACACATATGTATATATACATATTGCAAGCATAGAGCCAATTAGAAAGTCGTTGGTAATACCGATGTCTCCGCGATTAAAAAACAATACTATCAGAATAATAATGTTGAAAATATAAAGGCCTCATAGCGGGCGTTTTAAGAACCAACTATGTACACGTCGCAGTAAAATATTTAATTACGAGACAGTAAAATACCTATGGGATTAGGTAGCCGTTTTTTTAAGAAACTCGAACCGGATGTTAAAACTACATTTTGTGCCACGCATTCTTATAACAAATAAGTATTTCGAAAAAGTAAATTTCCATTCATTCCGTTCACAGTTATCCGCGCGCGTGATCGATTTCAATAAGAAAATATTCTTCAATGAGTTAAAAAGCTTCGATAATTTATCACTTGAATAGACACACACACACACACACACACGCACGCCGGCACGCACGCACGTACAGACACACTGGCATTTGTTTTCACCGTAGACAGTTCAACACACGTTATATACATTCTTTTTAAGAAATCTAATCTATTTAATACACAAGCATACCAGATACACTAAAGTTCCATAGCAATCTAACACACAAATGCAAATTTTTATAAAATCAACATACTCTTCTTTTTTCTATTCCATTTCGCCTTCTTCCAGTAATCCATACTATTGCACGTTTCACACTTTTGTCCCCGCGATCTCTTTTGTTACTCCTATTCTTTTTATACGGTATATACACCATATGTACGCGTATATTGTTAAACACATTTAGGTGATTTCCTAATTCAAGAAGGCAGATGTTCTGGGACAGTTCTCAGAAAGCGAGTACGATTTATCAATGAGCGTGTGATGCGGAACCTTTCCCGAGATTTTTCTTTTTTTTTCTCTCTTTCTCTCAGAAAAACGATAGCAATTTCTTTCGACGGATAATAATCTATCTTTGTAAAATAGGACAAACACAGAAATGTCCACGGATTGTTCTAGAGATTATCGTATTTCTCTACCATCTCGAATACTTCTAAACAGAAGTTTTCTTCAATGATGACCCGAGCAAGTAGACCTTATTCACAAATATCACTGGTGTGCTCACTCTCTGTTAGAAACTTCGACACATAGTTTTGATTCCAGAGTGTTCCTCATGCGCCGGATTCAAATCGACAAAGCCCAATTTACTATAAAACTCCTGCATCTCTTTCTCCGTACTTGACATAGTAGTATGTACACCAAATGAACCTGCAAGTAGTAATAAAGTTAGATCGACTGTTTGTACAATAACTAAACAATAACTTCATAGAGTATTTACCATTTGCTCTCAGAGCAGCGAGAATGCATGTAATTAGTCTTTTAGGGACAGACTGGTCTGTCAAACATGGCAAAACTGTGCACAAAAGTGTTGACGGATGTTGCCTGCACAATTGTTCAGACACGTCCGGGACGAATGAATGAAAGTATCGTATGGCATCCTAAAAACATATTCTGGTATTAATAAATTAGCAAAATTAATTTCGAAAATGTTATTTAAATATTAAGTACCTGAACATTTTCTGGCATATCATTTATACTATCATCCAGTGGGTACTTCAAACGTAACTCGGGTATCCAAGAAACCGCTAACTTTTGGTAGTAAGTCTTCACGTTCAAGGCAGCCAATGCATAACCCACTATACCGCTCTCATCTTCAACAACCATACACAGTTCTGGACTTAAAGTTAGGAAACCACCGACCAACCTGCAGTGAAAACGGTTAGCGATAAATAGTTCTTGATTAATAATAATTAACAGAGGTTATTTAAACTTTAAAATGTTTCAAGTACCTATCTGCTAATGCAGATGACATTGTAGAACCATAAAGTTTATTGCATACAGCATAAACTCCTTCTTCGTCGCTAGATAAGTAAGGCCTAATTGTATAGATCTTACTACTAGGCACTTCCGGTGCTTTGTAAACGAATAGATCATTTCCACTATCCACTGGAATTAATCTCTGCAAAGTATAAGCATGTTTTAATATTTCTCGAGTTAGAATTTGATAAAAAACAAGCACAATGTAAAAAGACATATCAAGATACCTGCAGATCAGCTGTAAGACCTCCTCGGAAGACCCATGGCTCTTGGTCTCCGCTCATAAAAGTTTCTTTCCAGCCATTCGAGAACCCTATCCCAAAGATACAGTATTTAAACTTAATAAACGGTGAAATGTGTGGCTTATGTACGCGCGATTATGCAGTTTATTAAATGTATGATACGGCTTCCACTGCTCTGAGCACTAACTTTAATTAAATTTGTACATGCATAAGTATACTTTCGATCGACGGCGCCGCGTTTTTCTTTATCTCACTCGCTATATCAAGTCCTTCGCAATATTCATGAAATAGGAAGAATAATATTGCGAGATAAAGAAATTCATCAGATCGAATAACTATGGTGCAACATTTTAATACATCAAATATTTACTGTGTATGTGTGTGTAAAACAATTAGTCATCCGCATAACAAGGAATTTTAGAACGAAGATAAATGAGGCAGACTTATGATACTGTATTTCATATCTACCTCATTCCTGTGTATATCATATTTAAATATATACATATAAATCTGTAAGTATTAAATAATCGTATGCTGTCATTCAATTTTAGCTAATTAATATCAGTATAATACAACAACAAAATAATGGTTTCTAAAGAATATTGCACCAGAGTTCGCGCAGTGATAAATTTTTAGGATAGTGGAAAGGAGAATGGGATTGGTGGAATGGTAATCCAGTTTGCCAAAATGCGCCTGAAATAAAAGTCCTATTACTCCTGAAAAGAATATAGATTCTGGAACTAAAAGAAATTAGTACAGGCAAGTTGGCAAAAGGAAGATGTTTCCTAGTCATCTTCAACCTACATAAGATGTTCTCACAAAATCAATAAAAACATCAATTCTGAAAAATATTATCCATCATGGTAAATAAAAAAAAAACCTTTGCAGATTTTGAGATGTAATTAAAAAAAAATATATATCGACACAACTTTTGCAGGCTGTACGTGACTAGTAAAGTAATTAGGGAAAGCTCGTATAGTTCACAAAGTTTTGTCTTAACTTTGCCAATATCAGAGAAGTTGCAGATAGACCCACTTTATATGCAAAAATTTGTCCTAAATTTTAATTTAGCTATACACATGATTGAGAAGAATTATTTGTCTGAAAAATGTAAAAGTGTATGTATATATATATAAATCTTGTACCGTAGCAAAGTGAATGTATTACAACATATTATTATCACAAGTGAATCGTATAAAATAGAACAAAAATCAAAGTGCATTTATAAACATTCTGTGCACTAGAGATTTTAATAATTTTTGCAGAATGAGAAAGTGTGTCTACTTTATTAAACTTAGGTACAAAAGGTATTTGTGTTGAGTACACATAGATCCTTCTAGACATCAGAACGCTGCTTCTACGCGCAAATCTCTTGTTTACATTAATTGCAATGATCTTTACAAAGCTTCAAACACGAACTAATAATATGCAATCGTTTTCGTCGGGATGAAGCTTTGTTAGACGCGCGCTTTTTGTTGGATTACTCAGACTGGTGAATCGCATACATGTGTAGCTTCCCTGGGTAAATGATGTCATCGTTGACGGGAATCTGCCAAACGCTATCAACAAGACAGAAAACACAGAAATGCACGTTAGTCAGTGAATTGAAGCTGTACTGTTCCTCATACACTTATATTGTTGGCAAAAGTTATTCGCTACAGATTACTTCCCTCTTTCATACATTCTTAATTATAGAAAAAAATTTCCGAAGTGTACAATGTTAATGCAACGAATAAATTCCTGCCAAACATTATCTGTGAAAGAAAGTCGGCCAATATGTTAATAGCTGGCACGAGGTTATTTGAAACACAGTATTTGTTCAGGTCCACATTGATGCTGTTAAATAGTTTTCCAGAAAGTGTTTGCTACGGAAAATTGTTTCGCCAAGTACCGCGCCAACAAGTCGCATCAATTCTCCTAATTTTTAGGAAACAAATAGGTATGCGATCGTTAATAATATTCACATATACAAATTTTAGGTAACATTAAAAAAAAAGTATGAGAACTGCTGTGACTTGATTTTATATCAACAGGATTATATGTAGGAAGCCGTCAGTCGAGAAAGAAAAAAAATCATTTCATGAAAAGATCTCTGCACAATGCAACTTAAAAGAATATTATCAAGTTAGTTTCAAGTGTAGAATTAATTATTCAGTTGCTGTTTTAAGTTTTGTACAAAAGATTACGTATTTAGCAATTGTGAACACAGTCTGTGCATGTATCAGGTAATATGGATATGTTGAGGAATAAGAAGAGCAAATTCGAGTTACGCTTAAAAAGCTAATTTCAATTTTGACTTACGGCAACCGTGCTTGTCTGTTTTCGCGCGCCACGCGTTACATTTGGTTCTAAAGCGCAGAAACAAATGTACAAATGCAATTTCACAGATAAGCGATCCATGAAATGTTTTAATTCCAACTATTAGTGACGTCTGTTTACTTCTTCGTTGCTTAGAAGATAATCTATTGCATCGAACAATGGAATTGATTACATTCTTTAAAATCTTTTAGAATTTTTTCTATAGTCCAACAATATTGATTTCCGTACCGCGAATTAGAACGAGTATTTGGAGAGTAATGTTGGTAAAATACACATTTTACATGTGATAAAAAAAGACACTTTTTACTGTCCAATTATTACGTGTAAAAAGCGAATACGAAAGAATAAAAGTGGTTGAGTTGAAATTAAGTTAACAAGACATCAGTAACTTTCGGAGTTAGTAGTTCATGTTTTTTATGTGTTTTACGATTGTATAATGATGTCATTTTACAAGGATGTCTAGTGTGATCATACTATAAATCACTGTAACATTTTAAATAAATATTTCTTCTATAAGAAGCAGAAAGAAAAGTTCTAAAATATTATATGTATATTTAAGATATTTGTCAACATTATTAAAATTTTTCTTAACTGTAATTATTAGAAATGTTTTGTTGCTGTAGTTTTCGTTATTTAGGGTATAATAACATCCTCCTCGTAAAAAGACAAATTAAGTGAGATAAAAAAGAATAGAACAATACACTTACCAATACTCGAGACACTTTTGTTCTGAAATATAAGTATAGGTAATAAATTATAATACTTTTGAGAAAAATTGATAACAGCACTCATCTGTAGCACAACAAATACAACACTCTTCTAGTTAAGACAATGCAAAAATTGTGGAAAAAGTAAAAATTGGTAACATGTTATACATTTTATAATTTTGTAGTAAAATGTTGTGAATAACTACTTTCGCATTATTGTACCAGCGTATTACCATTTTGAACAAACTTTCTTTGTATACTTTATCATTGCTATTTTTATATATTTTACAGGATTACGAAATGCTTAATTGACATCGAAAATTATGTTGTAAACATAATGTGGACCATTACTAGTACTAATTTTGACTTAATTTGAAATACTCTTCTTAATTCACTTTTAAACATATATCTACCACTTTACTATATACTATTATTTAAACATATATTTAGTTTGTTATAATAATATTATGCATAAATGATATTGCAACTTACCCAACCATTTCACATAACTGTTTAAAAGGGACACGACTCCTCTCATATCCCAAACATACGAATAGAGATCGTATAGCAATTCACGATTATTACAGAATGTAAGCCGTTGAAATAGTCTGTTCACGGCATTGCACATATCGTTCATTTTTGCCGCTCTGGAATGCCACTCTTCAACCTGAAATTTTATTTCATTGAATACACACACACACACACACACACACACACACACACACACACACACACACAAAAGAACTTCTGAAAATACTGAAAAGCTGTGTTACTCACATCTGATTGAGATACACTCTCATCCTCTTTTGCCTTTTTCATGACGACGTGAGCATTGCTTTTTAGCCAATTAAATTCTTGTAATAACTGAATACCTTGACCACCGTGTTCAAATGGCAAATAAAATAGATCACATAATAATGAAAGATCTTCTGTTGTTAACCGTTTATCAGCGTCGATAGAATCTTGAGATTCTTGATCTGTATTGTCAGTAGTATCGTGATTTTCACTATCATTTTCCACAATCATCTGTGTACCATTCACTACGGGCGAAGTGCTGTCTACTTCAACTTGCATACTGCCAGAAGCTTCACTGCAAGTCTACCAAAAAATATTAATGAATTATGTCATTTTTTAAAAATTGTTGCTAAATAGCAGAGACTTAAAACCGGCATTACGTCAGCAAAGCTATACCAAAACTGATATCGTACCGAAATGCCTGAATACCAAAATCGTTATATTACCGGAAATATAGGAAAACATATCAGTATTTTGGTTTCTATAAAGGTTTCTAAGAATAACCCAGAAAGAGTGGTATGACATTTCAGTATTTTCTCTGCTAAAAAGTGGTCTTTGAAATGTGGATAGACTTACAGATGTGTTCTCTATCATAACATCGTCTTCTGCTTGAATTTTAGCTGCATGTGCTGGAGAATTATTAGGTGTTGTATTACAATCCATAGGTTCTACGGATGATAGAACATTCGTAGTCGACACATTTTCTGTATTAGTAGAAATCGATGAAATTATAGGCTCACTGATAACAGTTGTTTCTGATACTAATGAATTCATGACTGGACCAGGAGGTGGTATGAAATTCTCTGTTGATGTTACGGTTGAACAAACTTCAGCCAACGCTTGAAGATGGCTAGAATTGGTCACTGGTGCAGGTGTCGAAGAGACAGTGGTCGTTGTAGTTGATGTAAGACTCATACATGTATTTACAGATGGAATGATTGGTATTGGTATCGTTGGAGCCACACATGGCTGTGGTTTTGCTATGACACCCCATGCTGCTCGTTTTTTGTTAAATTCCAGTAACCAGTCGTTTATGGCGATTTTTAAAGCATGCCGGGGATGATACATATTTGGCGACATTGTCGAGGGAACATCTTCGCCAAGCACACCATCCTCCGTTTCTGTTTCTAATCTTATATCAGCTGACACAGAATCATCTATAGAACATAAAATAATTAGTGGATAGAGCAAGCGAAAACCTGAAAATGTTGGGAAGGCATCGGGCTGAGACAAGTCCCAGTTTCAAATAAAATTCTCGACCCGTCCCGACCCGACATTTTCGGGTTCTCGCACACCTCTAAGAATTACACATAATTAAATACATACTCAAGTCTCTCTTTCCATCTATATTACACCTACTCCATTGAGCCAAAGTATGAATTGCTACAAAGTTAGCTCCATACTCGCAATTAGGGTTCGTTAAAACACCCCTCAATTTCGGGATTAAATCAGGAGATCTACCAGAATACGGACCTAGAAATACTCTTTTTTGGTCGTAATCATTAGCATGTAAATTATCCCATATAACTGGCGGTCTCCTCAAAACTTCGGTTATTTCCTCTATAGACTCAACAGTTAGAAGTCTCGATATTACTTTAGGACCAGTCCACATTATATCAATTTCTTGAGCTAACTTATTACCGAGTGTATTAAGATACTCTGAAGATGTTACATTTGGCATTGCACGAGTTGCACAATATTGTGTTGGGCATAAAAGGAATTTTGGTTGACCAAGATGTTGAAATATGTCGTTTGTAACAGAAACCTATTGGGAGAAACAAAGTCAGGAATGAATAAAATATATCATACTAAATAGACCATATAATACATACTTGTGCATGAGCAAAAGATTGAAATACTTCTTTATCTGCTTCACTCATTTCTGGCTCTATATCATCGAATAACAATGCAAACGCAATACAACCAAACTGGCTGACTTGCTCTAGTTTCCTTTTCAATATAGTAACTTCCTTTGTACTTGAATAAGTGATATCTAATCCCGGTGACAGGGCATAATAAAAAGTAATACCGCATTCTTTAGCTGCTGTTATCAAACCAGTCAAATGTTCCGCTTCTTCTACAGTGTACAAATCTCTCCAATACGCGCGATGCTTATAATCATCTTTTGGGGCATACAGGTACGAATCCATTCCCCATTTTTTTAATCTGAAAATTATTTAACCCATTAGATGCCAAGTCTATTTTATCATCAAGTAGGGAAAGCTACATGTATAAACCGAAGTTGGAGCAGCGATATAACATAAACATAAAAGTGTGTCTTAGGAACCAACACTGCATAAATGAAAAGTCTACGACCAGTCTCTAAGTACCGGTGTGGCGTTTGATGTGTTAAAATAATAGCTTGATATGGTAGATTTGATTCTTTGTGTGCGAATCAGTGTAAGTGAAAAATACTTGCTTTTGAAACAGATCTTTTCTCTGTTCAGTGGTCCAAGGCCGACCATAGAAACCTGTAATAAAAAATCGTATTTTTTGTAAAATGTAGCATGGTGGCAGTAGCGCATTCTAATGGTTTCCCCCTCCTATGTGAGAGTATCGCAAACGATGACCAAATACGTCGGTTTCGAACCGGTTAATAGCGGGTTTTATACCTTCGACGACGCCGCAGATAAAGTTCCCATTTTTCGTGTTCAAATTCGCATCCCCATTTGTTTCCGCCATTGCGGATCACACGTCTGTGTAGTTTCGGACAACGTAAATGATCAAAGAAGTTGGTGCATGCAAAATATTGCCGTTTCTAGGAGAGGATCGCAGAGAGTGCAAGAAATTAAATTGCTGTCTTACGCGAGATATAATTTTTTCAAGCGAGCGTTATGACAGCATTACTTGCACACCTGGCAAGAAATTCACTTATATATATTTATATATATTTATATATATATATAGATATATAGGACTAATGCAATCCCGAAGGAACAAAAATCCCGTATCCTATGTTTGTGACAGACTGAACCGATATCCTAGTCAATACCACAGACTATATATGTAGTTACTCGATTAGATGCGAACAGAGAGGATAGGAGAGTGCTCACTGGTGCTCAAGCCCGGGTTTTCGGCGTTCCCGATATAGTGCTGACATCTGCTCAGCCTTAGCATGGCACAGAACCGAGCAGCTTTTCCTGGAACAGAATCGAGCCGCTTTTATCATGGAAAAGAACCGAGCATCTTGGCATGGAACAGAACCGAGCCACCGGGTGGTAGAGGGTGTAAGAAATGTAGTTGTTGTTAACGATGTCGGTATTTCAGATCGTGAGACATGGAACTCCATACGGTGATTGGTGTACTCCTATACTTCGTCTGTGTCGAAACCACAGGCATGAGCACTCTCTGTTCCTTTCTGATCAGGACAAGCCTACCTCTACTTTAACAAAATATACAAATTTGTACGAACAATACAATTATGTTACTTTATATAATAATAAATAGTGAATATAAAATATTTATTCATATTCGGATATTACATTACGATTTTTATTATACTAAAATTAGAATTTTATGAAGTCATTTGTACATAGAAATTGATTTCTCGTTTTTACAAATTTAAAAAGTTTAAAATAAAACAATAATATTTCTAAATTGTTCTAAATTTTGTTCTAAATTATTACATAGGAATATCTAAAACTTTACATTTTAAATAACAAACACTTAGTTTTCTCTAGTGATTTTAATTCTTTTTTATTTTATTACAATACGCATGTGTCAATATAAATACGCAATTGCAAAACGTTTCACTGAACGAAGTATCACTTCTATGTTTTCGTATATACTTAATGTTGTAAATAAAAAAAAAACAGAAGGATTGGTATCACTGATTATTATTCATTTACGCATACAGCTGCGTACAGTGTTTAACCTAGATGTAAAGCCAGAAGAGTATGACTGCATACTGTTTCAGAAGGTGTCCCGAGCAATGAAAATGTATAATTGTTTAGTGTTCAAGTAAATTATCATTGTTTTACATAGGCTTGTTAATATGGAGTTGGGCTTATCCAACACGTTGTTGGCGGGTGATCTACGATTAGTTGATCACATCGTTGGAGAAGTAAAATCCCAAGGGATTTTCGATCAGTTTCGTAAAGAATGTATTGCTGATGTTGATACGAAGGTATAAAATACATTTTCTAACAGTCATCCTTTATAATGTACAATTGTTGCAAAATTACTTACGCGTTTCTGGTGAAATAATTTCTGCTTAGATATTACATGCTTACTAAAGAGTTTAATATCATTCTATCTATTGCATAAAGTGGATTTGTATTACCGCATTTAATGTCTTAATATTTGAAATGAAAATCAAATAATTTGCTTTCAGTGATTAATCTTGTAAAATTACTTTCCATTACAATCCCTGTTGCTTTGATTGCAGCCAGCATATCAGAATTTACGTACGAGAGTCGAAGGATCTGTAAATTCCTTTCTTAGTAAACAATCATGGAAGCCAGATTTAAACAAAAATCAACTACGGGAGACTTTACGCAAACACATCCACGAAGCTCCTTATTTGGATGCCGGTGTAGAGCGTATAGTAGATCAAGTAGTACATCCAAAGGTCTATTCGGTTTTTATGCATCACATTGAAGACGTAGTATACAAGTATCTGGGCATAGAGAGACCTAAAACAAAAGAAAAAAATGGTGCTTGTGGCCTTAAAGACTTACTACCCAAAGATTTGGATCCTGTGTCACCGGAGTCCGATAAAAATAGTTTGAAAGATGTATCCTTAGAGTCTGTGGATGCGATGGAAGGTTTAGAGGTAACAAAGGAAGAGAAATTGTTTCATGACGAGAAATTACAGGACGAAGAAGTTTCTAATGAAAATAATAAAGATAATGCTTCAGAAAATGGACAAATCTCGTTCGAAGAAAAATCATTGTTCGAAAGTGATAAAAATCTTCATAAGACTGATAGCAATTTAAATTTAAATACATCTGGCAAATCAGATGATAAGACGGAAGAGGAGGAAGAAGATAGTCCTACCTTCGAACCAATAGATATTATGAATTTGAATGAATATAATATTTCCAACGATTCACACTTATCTGGAATATCAGAATTAACTAGCCATAGATCTAGAAGTCCTGATTTTTGTAATGAACTGTCACGAGATCATTTTGATTATAGCAATCAAGATTCACAATTAAGTAAAGTTTCTTCCGACTCTCGATTGTCGATCGTAACAGATTTTGGATCTTCGAACCATGCATCGACGCCCATACACGACGCATTGAAGGATGAAGTCAATAGAGACAAATGTGATGTTAAAAATGTTAAAGACAACTTTAAAGCTGTCAGAGACTATGAATCTAATAAGAATAAAAGTAAAAATATTTTTGAATTAAATAAAAGTAAAGATATACAAGATGTTAAAGATTCTAAAAATAATAAATACAGTTTATCTTCTAAAGAGAATTCTCGTGATGCTACAGATAGTAGCGTAAAAGATAAGTACGAACACAAACACAGAGACAGAAGTAGAGACAGCGAATCTAAATCAAAATCAAGAGACAAGAATCATATGAAGGATGGAAAACATCATAGGGACAGAAGTAGAGACAAAAAAAAGCAAAGAAGTCATAGCAGTACAAAATATGATAAGTATGAGAAAAGTAAGTCAAAAGAAAAAAGTGATCAACCAAAGGACAGCATTGACAAAACTAGAGACTTGGAGAAGGATAATTACACGAAGGTAAAAGAAGACAAGATCAAAGAAACAGATAAAAAGGATAGCGTTAGTAAGGAAGGAAAAGATCTGAAAGATCTCTATAAAGAAAAAATTCGGGAACTGAGGGAGAAAAAAGAATTAACAGAGAAGGAAAAGTTAAACAAAGATAACAGAGAAACAAAACCGAATAAGGAGAATAAAGACAAGAAAGATTCACCTAAAGATAAAAAATCTTATAAAAAAGATCGTAAAAGTTCTTTTTCCAAAAACTCGACATTAAGCTCCAATGAAACTAAAGTTACTAAATCGTCGGAGAAGGTCGATGGAAAGGAAAAAAGAAACGAATCAAAAGATAAAAGTAAACGGGATGAAAAACGTACTTCGAAAGATGTAAAGTCGAGAAATCATGTAAGTACTAAATCAGATTTAACTGAAAAATCTGACAAACAGGATATAAAAAAGATTATTAAAACCGAGAAGGATGAGAAAATGGAGAAATCTGAAATTAAGAAAGATGTCAAGACAAGCACTGAGAAGATAAATGGCAAAAAAGATACAAAGAATCAGATACAAAATAAAAATTCTATTCGAACTGAAAAATTAGATAACAAAAAGGATAGTAAAAGTGAATCGCAAGGTAAGGACAAAAAGCGAAAGGAAGAGAAAAAATCCAAGTCAAAAGATGATCACTCTAGTTTAAGAAAGAATTCGAACGATCGACGATCGACAGACAGAGATGGTTCGAACGGGTCTAGCAGTAAAAGCTCACAGTCTAGTAATTCTAGTTCTAATATCGGCAGTAATAAATCAGGTTCATCGACCTCGTCCAAAGAATCAAATCATATTAACAATTCTAGTAGCGAAACATCGGATAATATGGAAGAAACACATACAAATGATTTAAGATTATCATTAGAACAGCCAGATTATAAATTTGACAATGCAGAGTACAAAACAGATGATAGCAGTAATTATGAAACGCATATTAAACAAGAATCAGAATTGAACGATGTTAATTTACCTTTGAAGAAACGTGCATTACATAGCAAAGACAATGGCGCTTCAGAAGAAGTGAAACTGAAGAAACCAAAATTTGCTAAGAATATACATGAAGCTAAGAAGTTAATGAAAATTAGAAAACAAATAGAAAAGCAGAAGCTCAAAGAAAATAAACAGATAGAAAAGAAACTTCAACATAAAGTAGAACCTCTAACACAACCCACCTCTGCAAATAATGACAATTTTGAAAGTGTACCAGACGAAGAACGTGTTCAAATAATAGAAATTCCTGATGAAGAATATGAAGAGCCGTATCCTGAAAATCACACTAATTTAACATTAGAAGAAAGATCAATAATGATGATACAAAGTGAAGCAGGCGCAAAGAATCTACTAGAAGTGCACTCTGACTTGAAGTTGAAATTATCAGACATGGAACTATGCATACAAAAATCATTGTGCGAAACACTTCCCAATAAAAGATTAGAAGAAACAACATATAGCAGCGATAAAAAAGGTGAAGACTTGGAAAATGAAGAACTTTTGCCATCTAAGAAGGATGATCATCGAAATGTAGGTTCCAAGAAGATAAGAATGTCGCAAGAAGCTGGTACATCTAAAATAGAGAAAAGTGTAAAATGTCGAGAAGTAAATTCTTCTTGTACTGTTCCTGAGGAGACTAACAAAGACAAAACAATGGACCGGGCAAATACACTAAGTCCTGAAGAAGATAGTATGAGTCATTTGAAACAGAAAAAAGATATAGAAACGTCCAGAAACGAACGTATTCTTCAAAATGCTGAAAACGGTAAACATATATGTAGAGATATAGCTGAAGAATATCATCTGGTACATGCTAACAATGAATCTCAGGCTATAGAATCTACCTCGATGACGGTCGAAGACAATGAAGACTGTCGTTATTTCAAAGCAGACAATGAGAAATCCGAAAAATTCTCTAATTTCTTAGAATCACTGGAATTAGTAGAAAATAGTTCCTTAGAAGAAATAATAGAAAGTTTAGGAGGCCAAGTTGTATCATCGATACCGAAAGCTATGGCTCCTCCTTTGCCAAAACGTAAACTTTCGACTAGTCCATTGTCAGATATATTATTAAATAATACGAATAATAACAACGATGGCCATAAAAAAGCGCTGAACTTACCGAGCGAGGATGTTTTGAACACTATAAAGAAAAGGAAACTTATTGGACCGAAAAAGCAAAGATTACAAGCAAATATATGTGCTCCACAAGGACTACTAAATGGAGAAAATTTTGTTATGCCCCTAAGCCCAGAAAGCGATGTATCTGCGACTAGTGAAAAAATACCATCATCGAATTTAATTAAAGAAGACAAGGGGTATGTAGAATAATAATCTTTGACAATAATCTTTCTTCATACAGAATCCTAGGAGCATTTATTTTTGTACATATAATAAATTAAAAATATTCTATGACTTAAATCTTTTCTTTTCATTTACGAGCAACTATTTTGTCAAACAATTAGGAACCTATCTAAAGAAATATAAAAGTATGTACAGAGAGAGTATACAGTGTAAAGAGTTGTACATACTTCCTCTTTTTAGGAATAGAAGTATTACATTCTTTGAAATATGAATCCTGCTTTACTCTTCATGATGTAACTAGTTTGTTATGTAATTGCAGCCGGCATAGAAGCAGTCAACGTTATTCAAGCGATGACTTATACAAACCACGTCCATTATTTGCAAGTTCTTCTCGCAGAAGTAGGAGATCTAACCAGGCATAGCTATTAGTACGTAGTTTCAGGTGGTAAATTATCTTTTACTTTATGTAATATAAAAAGGAGTTCTAGTTGTTGATTCTAATTACATACTACATGCTATATTTGAAACAAATATTTTTAAACTCATTAGTACATACGATATTGAAGTGACCAAACGAAGTGTACAGATTATTACTTACATTATAACAGTATGAAACATTATTTTATATGCAAAACATTTGAAACAATATTTTTAAAGGTATTTTAAACATATGTTGCATTCAAAAAGATCAATGAATTCTTGAGTTGACATGCTCCTTAAACCAATTGAAAATTCTAGAAGGAAATTGGCATTGCACTTAATTGAAAAAAAAATGCAAAATATTTTACGAAACCGTTTATTCGAAAACAGTGTTATAACTTTAGTAACCACTATTTATGTAGGTATATTCAATCCAGTTCAGTATTAAAAATAGGTACTTCCACGTATTCTTCTATGTCGGTGTTGTGTAAAATAAGCTCAGCCTAATACTTAAAACAAAGTGGTGCATATCGATAAAAATATATTTTGTTTGTGTTATAATTTTTCTTATTTTCTGACATAACATTCTAACATTTTCTCTAATTAATTTTTGCACATTGATAACAATAATAATCTTCCAGCTAATAATCTTTGAAGCCAATGTAATCTTTTGTACTTTTACAGTTATAAAATTGTCTCCTATGGCTAGGGTTACCAGACGTCAGAAATTCTTAATTACATCCAGATCTAGAGTTTTTTTAAACGAATAGTTTTAAAAGTTGAAAGAGAATAAATTGTTATTGTATACAAACAAACAAAAAAAGAAGAGGTAGACGAAAGCTAATTAATGTTATTACTTGAGTGATGATAAGGTAGTGGATATTTTCAAGTAAAATAGACTCTCCAAATATTAAAATTAGTATTTCATAAAATATCCTGAATTATCTTTTCTAAAGTATGATAACCCTATCTATGAGCATTATTATCTTACCCTTTTTCTTTTTTGCTATATTATGTAATTTATTATAATGTTGCTTTTTTCATTGGAGTACTTAAAATAATAATGGGTATCACTCTTATCATGCAGAATATTATTTCTTTGTTGTGTGTTTCATTATACCTCTTCATAGGTTTCATAATTGGATCTACAATGATGTGTACCACTTCTTTGTTATAATTTAAAAACCAGTATATCCGCCATTGTTCACTAATTGATACTTGCAACATGTTGGTGAACATGCACAAAACATCTTGATGTATCTTTCTAAACAGAATACGCCCTTAACATATATATTTTGAATTAGACATTTATTTAAAACAGTTACTTCAGAAATAACGTACTATATATGTATATGATACTATGGAAGTTCAAGAAAATTAGTTATGAGGTATGTAAATACATATATCGAATTGAAAGGTATTTTTCAATTTCATTGAACGTCATTGTAAAATTTTATTTTTTCAACACAGCAAATGTATAAATTACCTTGGGTAATGTACATTT
This sequence comes from Halictus ligatus, assembly GCA_028454255.1. Taxonomy (NCBI): domain Eukaryota; kingdom Metazoa; phylum Arthropoda; class Insecta; order Hymenoptera; family Halictidae; genus Halictus; species Halictus ligatus. The sequence goes on from CM052129.1 coordinate 13,312,430, forward strand.
AATTTCAATTTTAATCTGTATTGTATACTATAAGTTCGTGTGGTTGTTGTTCGTTAAGAGAAAAGTTGAAATCATTCATATTTTTTCAAACTACACAAATTAAACTTTTTGTATAAAGCTCAATTTATTATAAATAACACACAGAGACTTGCAATTAAAACTGTGCAATTTTCATTAACATATGTATACAAAACATTAACACAACAATTATACTTTAAAGTAAGAGTTTAGTATGTGATTGCAGAATATTTATGAGATTGCACTTTTTCTTTTTAAATTGTTATTTTTTACTGGTTATATGTTGATAGAACATATCCGAGCATATAAGTTTGATAAGTTAAAAAATACAAGGAATCGCTGTAAACAAAACATGACTATTATTTAGACTACCGAATGTGTTTTGTTAGAAAATTTTTTACAACTAAATTTAGCAATGAGAATAAAAATAATAAAACTAGTTATTCTGTGATCTTAAAATAAAAAAAAAGAGCAATCGCTTCCATAATTTTTTTAAAACAATGAAATATCAACGAGTAAATTGTAACACAAGAAAACCGTTCATTTTTTCCAGACTAATAAATGTATGTATATCACATCACTTTTTCACTAAATATCGAAAACTGTACTATTAAATTTTTACAAAAATGTTACATTTATTAATAAGCAGGTTTTTAATTCTGTATAAGCATAAGTTTGTATAAATGTATATACATAAACGAAAAAGTACATTACACTGTAGTACTGTGAAGATAATTGTAGAATATTTTTTCCAACTTTTTAAAGTATTTATTGCCATATGTAATATAGTAGCGAAAAAATTTATAAAGCCCATTACTATTATGATTATCTTAAAATAAAACGATTTTTTGTATACATGTTAAACAAATTCGTAAATATTAAGACCTTCCTCTATTTGTAACTGTCAAACGGGATGCTACATTGTATTACACAACAGATACTAATTAAGAATTTGCTTGATTAAAAGTATAGTTTTAGATAGAGATGAGAAAACCGTTCGCTTTATCTTGCGAATGATAAAGACGAAACAGAATTGTAATCGCATACGTGTAACGATAATACGATACGTGACCGCAAATGAAAAGAATTACACGCGTGCGTATATCGTACAATAATGTACGAAGCTGTCTATTAGTTAATTAATTGAATTATATGTTTGATATTCCTCTGTTATCTGTCGGCTCATTCAATTCTAACTCATATGGATGAATTACGTCGATCGACCTTGCATTTAACCGGGCCTCATAAATCCATATGCAGTGCGATCAAAGACCCTCATGTATTATTGAAAATGTTACATATTGAATTTTTACTTGTCATCAGCAAAATTCATGTCAATTTTTCGATCCGTTCCTTAGAAACGGAAATTACAACGTCGTACACATGGACGCGCTTAATAATAGCAAATTTCTTTTACGAATAAAACGACGATTTATGAACAATTCATTGTGTGCTACGTATTTCCTACGTGTTTATAAAACAAGTGTATTATCTGTGGTATTGTTGAATTATCTAGAGAATGGTGTAAAACAATGAACTCTGATCACGTTGTGTAAATATTGAATAAAATCTTTTGGTTTCATTGTTTCGCTCATGTTTCCAATATTCAACGTACATATATTATTGCAACCTTCTTATATGGATCAAACGTTTCTAAAGCAACGGAAAGTGTATACATTTTGAATGCAAAGAAAATGTTGAAATATTTAGTTTTCATCATTGGTACCCTAAAGTAAACAAAGATATATGTATATAGTATATATGCAGATACAATTCCAATGCGTAAAAATTGCATAATTTATTCTTACTATTGTTTGGGTACTTATATTAACAAACTGCAGTTGTGCAGTTTGCAAAAAAATATAACCTACTGTTTGACTACCTTGTTAGACTCTCATATTATTTCAGTCTTACGTATTGTTACTTCTTAACATTATTGCTTAAATTTTTGCATTATCTTCTTAGAATAAATTTCGAGTTGTGCATAAGTTTGAATAAATTTGTTTATATAAAAACAGTGAAATACATAAAACGCAAATTTATTTCGAATATTCCGCCCGACTGAAAGAATACTTTCCCCATAAGATATTAAATGTTATTCCTTGCATAAAAAATCTAATTTAATTATTCATGTCAATGCTATTTATAGCATACAAATATATAACAATATTTTAATATATTCTCCTTCGAAACTACTACTATCAAAGTTACTTTCCACTTAAATTATTGAAACCTAACTTCGTCGTTTTACAATCAACGACGAACCTTGAAACGCGTTGAGACTGTGTTGATACATTACGTTCAATAAAGTCGAAAAATCGTGGTAATAAATAACGTTACAGTCGATATAAGTTTAAAGAAAGGAAGATTTATTATAAAGCGTTAAATCATCATCACGAAAACTGTATAAATAAATTTATTACTATGCAACTGATAGATGCATATATGGCTTAAATAATAATCAGCTATTTAGCTGTTATGTATGAATATATATAGTATATATACCACACGCACAAACCACGTGGTAGGCTACGACGCATGCGCGGCACGTGCGCATACGGCTAACCTCACCATATCAACTTGTGGCGATTCAGTCGCACCGCGAAGAATGCCGATGTGCATTAAGTTCTGGGACTAGTCGAGCAAACCGTCGACCGTAAATGCCGGTCGTTTGTGCACTTTTCATTGTACTAACCGACCAGCCTGGTATAACAGAAATTTCATTGCTCTAAGAGAACGTGGAGAGGGGATCGTACATTGTAAATTTGCCTATCGGGGTTAGCAGCCTTTTCAATTCCAATAAGGTTCCATTAAGCAATCAACGTGTACGATTACGTCTTGTCACTCCGAACGAACGAACTTTTTCCTCGATTCCATTCGAATGAGCAACATTTCGATGATTAAGCGACACTACCGAAAACGTGTTATCCGCCTCGACAGATTGCATAACGATTGTGGCATTTTAAAGTGGTAAACTGGAATTCGCGCTGACACCTCTCCAAAAATATGAATGCGGAAATATACGAGAGCCTGCCGACATCCTCCATGGTCGTGCATATGACAGCAGGTGCGTTTGCTGGAATAATGGAACATTGTGTGATGTACCCCCTTGATAGTGTCAAGGTAATATCTTTATTTCTTGCGAACTTTTCTCAGATATTTTTACATAACCTCAACTATTGTTACACGTTACTCGATCGCCATTCAATTCCAATAAGATTTAATGACATCCAGCAACGTGACGCTACAAGTCCCGGCACAGTCGTGATCTAAGTCTTGAATAAATAACTGGGCGTTTATATTGTGTAAGATAACTGCAATTAATCACTGTCAACCAGTGAAGTTACAGTTGCTTCGCGATTTGACTGATATTTTCGCTTTTTATGTTACGGTTGGAAAACTATTGTGTAATCAATTCAGACAATATCATTTCATAATTATTTTTAGGTACTATTAGATTGATAACGACGAGCAAGTTTAAGCTGCATGAAAATTTTGCAGTTATCTTCTTTGTAGCAACATTTGTAATATTTTCATTAATTACACTTTAAACGAACAGACGAAATGTTATTTCTTTTTCTGTGTGTAAGTTATGCTAATCTACGATATAAAAAGACAAAGTTATTAAAAATGAATTTTCCTTTAAAACGCTCGATTCTTGAAAGAAAATCTTTATGCATTCAACTTTCGTAATATTAGCTTAATTATTATGCAAAGGAGGTGTCCAATTTGAATGTTATGTCATGTTGTAATACATATATAGTGTAAACAATCACAAGTAAATGAATACTTTCATTACATATAAATAACACTAAAGTTAAATTTGTCTTCAAATACTTGTTTGTATAATTTTTTGACTATACTTGTAACAATGCTAGTAGACATTATATTCGGTAAACAGTACATGAGTTTTAAATATTCATTACATAACATGTCTGTTGTAGTAGGCAGTACATTTTATTTCCTTTTAACCTATAATTCCTATCCATTATTTATTTTAATATATAAATATGGGAATGTATACATGTAATGGTTTACAGCTGGAATGAAAACGTGTCATGTCATGCAAACAAAATGTTATAAGTTTGAAACTTTGAAGTTTAAACAGTTGCTCTGCATTCTATTTGCAGTGTACACTCATATATATATACACACACACGTATATATATATATATATACATATGTATGTGTATATATATATGAGCGTACGCTGCAAATAGAATGCAGAGCAACTGTTTAAACTTCAAAGTTTCAAACTTATGATATTGATCTTGTTTCATTTAAGATTTGCTGGAATACTTGCAAAAGTTCTTGGTTGATGATTATCATGTCTTTACATAATTGCAAGTCATGTTCTTCGAGGACTGAAACGATGTCATGATATCTTTCTGTTATTATACATAATTGAAAATAATAGACAATGCAAAAAAAGAACCGAATTTAATATTCAGTTTCTGCTTTCAGTTTTGTAATATAATATAATATAAATTTTGAATTATAAATAAAAGTATGTAGTATGTATTTGTAGATTATCTAAAGAAATAGTTTTATTAAGTAGAAGACTTATTTGCAATATGTGATTCATGTATATTTAATTTTCTGACAGTATTTAGACGAGAGTGCAGGCATTGACATCAGGACACAACAATATCATGATATCTTTCTGTTATTATACATAATTGAAAATGATAAACAATGCGAAAAGGAAGTGAAAATAATGTTCAGTCTCTCCTTTTGGTTTTGTAATTTTATACAATAAAAAATTTTTAATTATCAATAAAAGAATAGTATGTATTTGGAAATTATCTAAAGAAATAGTTTTATTAAGTAGAAAACTTATTTACAATATGTGATTCATGTATATTTAATTTTCTGACTATATTTAGACAAGAATGCAGGCATTGACTCCAGGTCTAGGAGGGGGAGGAGGAGTAGGAGAAGTTTTAACTAGAATGGTACGACAAGAGGGCATCCTAAGACCAATCCGTGGTATGAGTGCAATGGTTGTGGGGGCTGGTCCAGCACATGCCTTATATTTTTCATGCTACGAATTCTTAAAAAATAAAATACTAGCCTCAAGGTCGCAGTCTGAGTTTAACTTGGTTGCTTATGGAACTGCTGGTTGTGTGGCAACGCTTCTTCATGATGGTATTATGAATCCAGCAGAAGGTAAAAATATTTTTCCGCAGATCTTGTAATGTCTCTGCTATACATTCATGTATAATTCTATTGTTACTCAGTGTTAAGCACAAAATTATTCTATTGCAGTGGTTAAACAACGATTACAAATGTATAACTCTCCATATCGAAGTGTCATAGCGTGTATAAAAAGTGTATATGAAAACGAAGGCGCTAAGGCATTCTACAGAAGTTACACAACCCAGCTGGCCATGAATGTACCTTTCCAAATGATCCATTTTATAACGTACGAAGTAGCACAAAACTTCACAAATCCAGAACACGTATACAATCCTATAGCACATATGAAATCAGGTATATACGAGTTCTCGTTCGAAATAGTAATATATATTTGTTGACTTTAAGAATGTTATTACCTTATAAGAAATTTGCTAATAAATTCATATGAATTGTAGGTGCATTAGCAGGAGCTGTTGCTGCTGCGATCACAACTCCTTTAGATGTTTGTAAAACAGTTTTAAACACACAGAGTGGTGTACATGCTCGTGGTATGATAGATGCTTTTAAAAAGGTTTATGCCTATGGAGGTGTAAGCGGTTACTTCCGTGGCTTACATGCTCGCATTTTGTATCAAATGCCAGCAACTACTATTTGTTGGTCAACGTAAGTATTTGTATCATTATAATGATCAGAAAAATGTTTAAATATCAAAAATTTTATTCTAAGAATAGAATGCAACAATCACAACATTTACGACTGAATTGAAAATTGAATGCCATTATAAGATACTATTATAAAATATTATGATACGATTTTTCTAGGTATGAATTTTTCAAATACATACTACATAAAAGACAAGATGATGGATATTGTGAACCAGAAGTTGATAATGATTTAAGTGGTTTAAATCAGAGCCAGGCTGGCTCTAGGTCTAGTCGCTTTCAGGATGTGAGCGTGTATCTGAATAAAACGGCCCCAACCTCGGTATTACTCGAAGTGTCTACCAGCTAGGTATTTCTAAATTGCTTATGATTACCGTCACACTGGAAGACTGTTGGATGAAAAATAAGCGTCTGTTTTTCGTATGACGAGAGTTTATCGAAGATAAGTGATATTTTGTTAATTCATCTGTTATTGTTATATTACTACATGTGTATAATAATTGAAGACGCGATTGATGAAAATTTATGTCGGAGCCAAGCGCAGGACGTAGGCCCATTGGTATTGAGAACGTATCCGAAAATTTCTTGTTACTTCTTAGTATGTGGTCGCTCATGTAAGAAGTACTGACACAAAAAAGCAAATAATATAATAGTTTATAAACCACCAACATTAGCAAACTACAAACTGAGTGAAGACATAAAGCCCAGAATTGTATAAACAACAAGTATTCGATTTTGTTTCATGCTGTAAAATTTGTCTGGATACTACTACACTTCATTTGATAAAATATCTACTACTTTTAAAGAAAAACGAAATCGATTTTGAAAAATTAACATTTATTTTTATCAGTATTGTTAGCTGTTATTCAATGTATAAAGAGAACTAAAACGAACGTAATGTCCGCACGAAGAAAAGGAAAAGTTTGTTACGGAAATTAAATGAAAAATGTCATTGTTATGTAAGTACAGTACATCATTAAATATTCTATTGAATTAAATACAAACTTCGTTCAAATTATTTATGAAACGATTGTGTATATATTAACTTATTTGCAAGAACTTCTTTTTGATATTCACGAATCGATTAATCTATGAAAAGATTTGAAACATAAATGTGCCTCAGAGTGAGTTGCCCTCAGTTTTTAATTGAAGAGGTATACATGTATTTTGTAGAAACAGAAGGCTATCGAGGACATTTCACATTGTTAGAACAAAATTCTATTGAACGAATTACTAGAATAGAATTTACTTGTATATTTAACATTGTACTATAAACTTAAATTAAAGAAAGAAGATTGTATATAAATAGTAAGTCAGTGTAAATGACGGATAAGCTCTGAATTTGAATTTCACTATGAAAACTCTCATATGCTTCGAATAGATATGTGAAATTTTAGTATTCGTAGCATTATAAAATGCTGATCTTTGAGTTTATATTAATAACGAAGGAAAACATCGTTTATTATTATTATTATTATTATTATTATTATTATTATCATTAGTAGTAGTAGTAGTAACTATCTAGACCAATTGCGGATGATGTAATTATTTTGTAGAGCAGTATAAATAAGTTAATATTACACGTGTATGTACAGAACGAACGAACGAACAGGCTAGAAAAGGAAAATGGCAATGGTACAGTACGATAAGTACAATTCGTCTTGATTACCCAAGTACAAATTAAGAATTGCTCCTTAGTCAGTTTGTAATATAAACGATATCGCATCTAAACATTAAAATGTAAAGAACTATTGCTTCCTATGGCTGTGATTACTGGGTCATTTGATGTTGACTTTAAGAGGGAGTAATATCATGTGAGAACTCATATTTCACGCCATATTTATTTATTATTACGGCACCATAATACTACTCATCATTACCGAATAAATCATTATTTGATGTTGCTTAAGAATGATCAATGATCCTTGTACACGTTAAAAGAGAAAGAAATTGTACACAGGAACGCAGGTGTTTTAGAAATATTTTTCAATAGAACCGTGTCACAATAATATACATAGTATTTTGTGAGAAAACAAAAAAAATGGAAACAACGATTATTTCTGCGCCGCAAAACTTTAGTCTCTTGTAAAAATCTTATCATCGATGAGGACATCGAGATAGTGCGACATATATCTTTCTGTATACTTGCAAGTAACAAAGTGACGTGGTAAAACCCAACAAGACCCTAAACAAACGCTCAAAGACCTTCGAGTTTATGTTTCTATAGTTATCTCAAATGTTCTCAGAATCTGTGTTGGAAGAAAATTGATTTAAAGGGGGCTCTTTTGCACATCACTGGAATATTTATCTTTTTCCTACTGCCACAATACCCCTTCTTTATCGTTAAAAAGTTCTCTTTGCCGGTCCGCTGGGTTTATTACGTTACTACTGGGTTGTAACATAAATGAACACAGTTATATTCAATATTTCTTTTATTCATTAATAAAGTATATAAAATTACATTTAATTCATTTTATAATCGGTGACTACAAGTGACTTTTTAGAGCCAGAAAATGGGAACATTATTATACTTGCAACTGACCTTATTTATGTCGCAACCTAACGCATTGTTACTTCCAGGTGTACACGTAAGTACATATATATACATATGTACGTTATATTTATAAATTTTAAACCTTGTGTGTATCGGATAAATGACCGAATATATTTAAGCGATCGCGTCCGGTGTGTAATGAACGTATACTTTGTGTTTACGCTAATTTGTTTTTCCTTAGTGTGACTGTCGCGCAAAATTTTTACGTAAAATGCCTTTCTAATGTTTAAATAAATACTCATTTTGTTAATAATAGAAAAAAGTAATAATAATAATAATAATACCAGTCGTCGATTTTAATTGTCATTAGACCTGAAAATTCTAATTACATTGAATATTTATATTTAAAAATAATTAACCACGGCTAATCAAATTATTCGGACGTTGTTTAAATGAGATTCGAAACCGATTTAGTTTCCATTCTCATAGATTTGTACGCGAAGAAATTGCTCCCACTGGAATTATTATCTTGTAAGTTAATAATAACTCACGCAGAAATAATTTATCGGCATACGATAAGGTGTACTATATGTAATAACAATGTAAATAAAATGATTCATTGAAGTATGTAAATGATAGAACAATATTTCTTTTGCCTGCTATGCTAGTGGATCGTTTCGGAAATTATACGAACACCGGACACGTCGGCTTAGGTGTCTCACTTCAGGGCGATGCAAAATTTTGCAAATGTAACTTTGGCAGAAAAATTAATGTTCATCGTTGACTGCGTGCGATAAAATTACACGATATGGCGAATAAAGGTATTTGCGATGCTCGTTGCCAGGCGTTCCACGTTGCGATGATAAAAAGGGAGGAAGCTGGACGTATCAGATGGTTTTTGAAAAATCAACAGAAATTATTGGATCGGTTGAAAATCACCGAGCCCGCGAAAACAGTTGAACCAGCCACGCCTGAGACGGAAAAACAACCGAGAATTGTGCATACGAGTTTGATAAAACTTCTACTTGTCGCTTATTGAAAGTTAGACGATATTTAAAATTTTTAGATACATCTGAAACCACTGCCAAATTGGAGGCCCGCCGAGCCTGATGACTCTATCGATATGAGCATTATGAAACCAATTGATCCGCAGATTAAAGCTATTTTGTACCAAGATGCACCTAGTTTCATAACTGCTGAGAATTACTTTCACAAAAGGTTCTGTACTTCATACTCTTTCGGCAATTAACGCTTTACATACTGATAGTGATTTACAATAATTGCGAATTTTTGAATAATTGTTCAATGACGATGACAATGCCATTAACCCCCGGACTCCTGCAAGTTCTAGGTTTATGTCAGAGTCATTTCTGACCCACACCGATATTTCGCTACAATTTTCTTTCAATATAAGGCGATGGCTCGGGATCGGCTATCGCCGTATTTCGAATGAAGAAGAAGAGGGGATTTTCTTATTTCGAATTAAAAAGCGTTGTCTTATATCGGAATAAAATTGTACATATCGACGGTCGCTCGAGCTTATGCCCACCGCGACGGGTCACGAATGACACCAGCATAGCCTACGGAGGGTTAGCACATTGACTGCCATTTTAAGAATACATTCTTGCTTTGATAGTTCGCGCGTACCAAAGCTTTGCGATGTGTGAAATACAAGAAGATGGAAAAGGCAAATCTTATCTCTCGGTCTTGTTTTATTGAATAAACTCCGTTAATGTTATCTGATTTTTATGATCGCTGAGTCGGTGGTCAACGTGTTAAGACAACAAGTTATTTGTAATAACTAGACTGCGGATTTTATGCATTTATATAAGAAATGAATAGGTCAGATACAAATAATGTTAGGACAATGGAAGAATTCAAGGATTTTGTTGTATTAATTCAGACGATCGAAAGAGAACACATATATCTATAATAGACATGGGCAATTTTTACTTTGCATGAAGATCCGCATTCTAGTAATAATAGAATTTAAAGGATTTTCTTTGGAGATTATTGCTTAGAGCAGTCCCGTTCAGCAATCCTTGCGGCGGACAAGGGCGCAATAGCTGAGGGCAATGCGACGTCAGCGGGAAAAATATTGTCATTGCTGAACCATCAAAAGAAGGCGTGGTTCGTTGCCCGCCAAATCCCTCATGCCCTGGGAATCAAATTCGCTGCCCGCACGGGCGATAGCTGAACGGGTCTGGTTCGGAGGGAAGTTGTTAAGGTTCTATGAAATATAGCACAGTCACTAAAAAATTTATTAACAGGCTTCTGATAGTTACAGCGTTAAGCAATGGTATTTGCTGTTATGTTGACGTGTTCATTGATTACGATAGACTAAAAGATATGCCAGAAGAGCGGTTCTTTTATCCGGATTGCACAAGTTGGATGCATGGATGGCGGCTCTCAGATTATCCACCTGTTCCACGAAGTAGAGTGGGACACACGAACGTTATGATCCGGGAATTTTATCACCCGAAAATATCGAGTCTTCAGAGGGAACCGGACTGGTACCGACCATGTTTACGCACGCCGTCGACATGCGATTCATAGCGAATATTGTACAGAACGCCAGAAATTTATACTATACAAAGAGTCCCGTTCAGCAAGCCGTGCGGCGGGTAAAGCCGCTCGCTGATGGCCGCGGCTATAGAAAAATATTGTCATGACTGAACCATCGAAAGGAGGCGTAGTTAGTTACTCGCCAAGTCCCTCATGCCCGGTGAATCAAATTCTCTGCCCGCACGGGCGATAGTTGAACGGGACTGCTCTACAAGAAACGCCCATAGCACGCAATATTTCATCAACTATATCATTTCGAAGCAATGTAAATTTGACGCTGTTTCTCCTTGAAAGCAATAAATATTTTTCTTTTCTTGATGGGACATAACACAGGCCGCATTATTTTCAGTATGTAACGCGTGACTTCCAATTTTGAACAGGTGTTTTATTATAGATTTTTCTGAACCAAATAAATTGTCTTTGTTCATCTAGTTTTCGGAAAGTTTAGTATTATATCGAAGTTAGAAGTCCGGGAACAGTTATTACAGGATCTCAGTACCTGTGCTGTTTTCTAGTTTTTAAATTATTAAATGCTGCGCGCACGATATAGTTTATCGTAACGGGATTAATCGAATTATCCTCACGCAGTGTATTAAACTTGATAGAAAAGATACGAACTTGCAACATCTGTAGATTATGTTATATCTTAGAATTAATGTGGTCAGATTACAGTACTTACACATGTACTTATTTTTATAAACGTATCGCGAATTATTTTTATTTTATAATTATTTTTATCCTTATTACTAAACGTTTTGAAAGACTTTTTTAATTGTATTTTTTTATCGCTGATGCCCCCACCAAACTAATACTTCTCCGTTTACACATTTCTTACATCATTCAGATTCGAGTGATAAATGATTTCAGTTTCAGAGAGCAAATTGTAACGATGCATTTATCATGCATTTATCTCGTGTCAGCAAATATATCGATATACTGATATATTAAATGAATCGTATCGATGACTTGATCTAATATTTGTATTCAATCAAGCTTCCTTTAGAGATAATCTTGGTTCATACTTATTTAATGTTTCTTAAAAAAAAAAAAAACTCGAACGAGACATGTACATTTTATATTAGAAACAGTACAAGTATGTTTACAATTTTTTTCAAGAATTTTCCTTTGTTTTACCCTTGTCTGGCTCTATTAATCGCTGTAACTCCAGTGGCAACAAATACTGTGCTTGTTCCGGGACTGAGGAAAACGCGAAGTTGATAAACTTCTGAAACTGCTTAGCCACTTCGCAGAATTGTTCTTCCAACAATTTTTTCTCCACGTGGCAATTAATGATCTCCTCTCTCATCGCAGTTATAACGTCGTTTAAGCGAGCGATCAACACGCGCAAGCCTTTTATCTTTTTCTGTTTACACGCAATTTTCAATCAGACGCTTATAGCTTGTATTTTATCTAGTGAGATAAGGAAAAACCTATTACTTCGAAGTGTTCGTGTATGATGTGCTTCTCTTTGCAACATCGCAACTGTTCCAGACAGTGAACGTTAATTACGTTCACGGTGTTTTGCATTTCGTACTGGTGCTTCTGGACATGCAACTCTCTACCCACTTTCTCCTTGAACTCTCTCTTTTCTTCGTCCAGTTTCACGTGCGTTGCCCTACGCGAAATTTTAAGGGGGAATTCTGGTTTTGAACTTTCAAAAGAAAACAATTTCTTCTGCAACTTCCTTAAGCATAAGTATTCATAACCATGTGTACCAAAGGGTTTGTTTAAATTCGTAAAGTTAATTTAGTTATATTTTATAGTCCTAAGCATTACTCTATAACATAGGGTGACGCATACCCTATACAAAAATGTATAAGTATAATTGTTTCTACTTAAATTTGTTATCTAAACAACTACTTTACGCATGTGTACAGTTCTAATACAAAACTCATGCACAAAGTTTCTCTGAAAAATTCTTAAAATTGGTTAAAAAAATAGTATTCAAACCAAGAATAGCCTCTTAATTATTAGTTTCGTATGTTAACCTCGTAATTCCATTAAAATCGGCTATTATGGTCTCTTTTTCAGCACGAAATGACTCCTCGAATTCTTGATACAACATCTGTATCGCGTAAGCCATTTCGGTCCGCATTTTTTGCATTATCTCAAGGGTTACTTTCATTCGCTCTTGCACAATCGCTTTCTGCATTCTTTTCACCCATTCGGCGCTGGCTTTTCCCCATTCAATCTAGAAAAGGAAGGTATAAGCATGTTTACATATATTGTTTCGTCATTTTCCGCATAACTGTACCATGACACGAAAGCGGGGGATTTCCCCGGGAATCAAACAGAGGCAAAAGCTCTCTCTATATATGTATACATAGAACTCTTTAGCATAACATTTCCTTGAAGTATAGATAAATATAGACTTAATCAATGAGAAATTTTATAAACTTTTAAGAAATATAAAATGGCTTAACATTTGAACGACCAAAAATCTTATCATTTAGGCGGCAAAAATGAAAGTTTAAAATATTTTTCAGAGTTGTGGGAGAGGGCTAGACTGCGAAAATTATCAAATCAATAAGTAAAAACACAACAGTAAAAAAAGTAAAATCACAGTAAAAACACTTAAAAAATTTTAAACGCTCTGTTACAACTCAATAAAAAATTAAATAAATAAATGTCATAATAATGGTAGTTCTTATTTCAGTAATAATACATTATAAAGTGTTGACATTTAGCGTGTTGTTCAATTGGTATGAATAAAGGAATTAATCGGGGGGTTCCCCCAAGCTCGTTAAAAAATGAACCAATGGAAGGTTAATACGGAACCGTTGATCATATGACCAGGCTCGACACCATTGTTGTTTCTGTTAGTTAGATAACACAGTCATGAGTACTAATGTGTATCGTGTACATTATTTTCATTTGTCATTCTTGTTATTGAGTTTACAAAATAAAGCAAGATACTATGCAAATTATAACGTGTATTACTTCGATCTGTTTCTGAATTTCTTTTTGCACTGTTTTAACATAATTTTCGTATTTTTCATGCAACTCTTGTGATTTCAGCTCAGCCTCCCGACGTTTCTTTGCTTGATACATGTGAAACTTCTCCTGCGATTGTTTCTCTATTTCATTGCGTAATTCATTTTCTATTTGTTTCCGAAAACGTTGCAGAAGGGTCTCGCCGATTTCTAACGAATCGGTTTCATATTAAAACCGAAGGAAACTTTAATTCAATTTAATTTAGTATTTCACCTAGTATGGCTTCGTGCACATTTGCTCTGACGGTTTCGTCGTGTGCGAGCGATACTAATTTATTGTCGTCAATTTGAACGGTAAAACAGGGTGGCGGCGATTTTTCCGGCGCTATTAAATCCAACAGGTTTTTCGTGTCATCGTGACTATATTGGAAGAATACTTGTGCCAAAGTCGGGCCTAAACAAACGCGAATTTCCGACGAAGTTGGTATGCCCAATCTTGAACATTGTTGCGAATTACATATCTTGGGTATTCGATCACACGTCGCACGTGCTTGCTCTGTAACAGTAATGTTTCTATATCACTTTTATATTTTATGCCTTTAAAATGCATTTCATATTGTTGCGCAAACTTACCCATCGTGCTCTATATGTACAAATATCGAAATAATTTTTATCTTACCGTTACATCACTCTAAATTTGTAGAAAAACGAAAAATTTTATCTTAACCTTCTTAGATGCATTCCTTTACCTGATTTGTGATTAAATAGGAAAACAAAAGAAAAATAGTTAGGTAAATATGTTTTTACCAGTAGAAGTAAAATTTTTATCGAAAACATTGATGTTCATGTTTTCAAAATAAGTGACCTTGAGATCCTACATAAATACAGCATTGCCGCTTCTTTTAGTTAGAGCATAGAATACTCTGTGATATAATAAGCAGAGAAGATAGAATACTTACTATCCTCTCTGATAGCACAGACGAGTTATAAGGATAGACCTAACTCACCACTCTAAATCGTAGAGGGCATACCAAAACCTCTGATTTTTTTAACAGTCGATATTTCAGAACATGAGACACGAAGTTCTATAAGTTGTTAGGTCTATCCTTATAACTCGTCTGTGGTTATACCTACTCTTTGGCCTGTGCATACACAGTATTTCAAAGTCTGTGCGACGTCTAGCTATGTTTACTACTTCTACGATACAACGAATAGTGTCGCTACCTACAATAACCTCGGAGAAGTTAACCCACGAGGTTCAGTTTCCTTGATTATAAATCTTGGAATATGAAAGCTAACAAAATTGTTTTGAAAAATGATTCCACTGAAACATTTAGTCGTAGATCAGTTGAAACGACGCAATCATTTTCTAATGGCACCATTGCTCAGGTTTCTATTAATTAATCATACTTTGAAGCTTATACTATAGATGTTCAAGAATTTTTCAGAAATGATTGCATAAACTGTTTGTTGCATATCGTTTTTAGGCAATTAAGTCCCGCAATGACAAGTATTCCAGGTGTACGGCATAAAAGTAAAAATAATGAGGTGAATGTAAATTCGTTGTTTCAACCTGTTCCTGTTAAAGCCGAATCAGATACTACAAATGTGGGTGCTGAACTGACTGGTGTACTACATACACATGATATTATATTAGCAATGACTACCTTTGTTAACAAAAAAGCGATCAAGGAGTTAGCTGTTATGCACGGATTTGATGGTAATTATAATGCTTCATGGTATTCATATTAAAAAATTGATTTTTAATATTTTATAATGATAGCTGTCTGATCTTTTTAGACAACTTATTGAAGAAAGTTTTGTCCGACTTCCGAAATTACTGTATATCATCAAAAACGTTACCTGTAGATCTTCATGTTACCTTAAATGACGTTATCAAAGGGGCTGCAAATGTCAGCGATATATTCCCTTATTTTTTACGTTTTGCCAAACAATCATATCCACACATTGATTGCTTAGACGAGCTTAAGAAAATTAGCGACCTTCGACATCCACCTAGTTGGTAACGATAAATATTGATTTTGATATTTAAATACATATTGTGTCAATAATTTATTCATTATAGCAGAAATTATACAAGTACGTATGTATTACACATTATTTGAAGGTATCCCATAGCAAGGTCTAAAACTAGAAAAATAATATTTCACGTTGGACCCACAAATAGTGGTAAAACTTATCATGCACTCCAAAGATTTATGTCGGCAAAGTCAGGTGTTTACTGTGGACCATTGAAATTATTAGCTGTTGAAGTTTTTAATAAGTGCAATTCTCTGGTTAGTATTAAAATATCGAATGAATCTTCCAATGAGTGTAATAAGCATTAATTGTTATAGGGTACATCATGTGATTTAATAACAGGAGAAGAAAGAAATTATGCAAAGAGTGAAATGTACCCTTCCAATCATGTAGCATGTTCTATAGAAATGGTGAATGTACAGAATCTGTGTAGGTATTGATATTTGATATTTTCGGTACAGGAATTACTTATAGCAGAATGTCAATTACAATTTTAATGGTCTTTTACAGACGAAGTAGCTGTAATCGATGAAATTCAGTTGTTACGTGACCCAAGTAGAGGCTGGGCATGGACAAGAGCACTTTTAGGACTTGCTGCGGACGAAATACATTTATGTGGTGAATCTGCAGCTATGTCTATTGTAAATTCAGCGATTTTTATTTTTCAAAATGTTAACTGGAACTCGTGATAATTTTCTTTTACCATATAAAATTGATATTGTATTGTAGGTACAGTCTATATGCGCAACTACAGGAGAAACTGTTGAAATTCAGGAATACAAGCGATTAACCGAACTTGAAATAGAAAATAGTGCACTCAAATCTTTGTCAAATGTTCAACCAGGAGATTGTATAGTTTGTTTTAATAAAAATGACATATTTTATGTGTCACAGACTATCGAACAAATGGGAAAACAAGCAGCAGTAATATATGGCAGTTTACCACCGGGCACGAAACTCGCGCAAACTGCTCGATTTAATGATCCGAATGACGAATGTAAAATATTAGTAGCTACCAATGCAATAGGGATGGGTCTCAATTTGTAAGTTTGTAGAACAAACGTAATTGGTAAACAATGAGTTTAATGTATATCTTAACATTATGCAAATGACAAAAATTGTTAATGCCATTTCAGACACATTCGCAGAATTATATTTTATTCCCTTCAACAGCCA
This sequence comes from Halictus ligatus, assembly GCA_028454255.1. Classification (NCBI taxonomy): domain Eukaryota; kingdom Metazoa; phylum Arthropoda; class Insecta; order Hymenoptera; family Halictidae; genus Halictus; species Halictus ligatus. The sequence continues at coordinate 13,329,457 of CM052129.1, forward strand.
ACTGTAAATGAAAAGGGTGACAAGGAGATGGATATTATTTCTGTATCGACTGCTCTACAAATAGCAGGACGTGCTGGTCGTTTCAATTCACAATGGCCACGCGTAAGTGGTTTCATGTCATTACCGATTAAGTCATTTTAATGACCTTTAGAAACTAATGTTATTAATTGCATGTTGTTCCATTATAGGGTTACGTTACGACATTTAAACCAGAAGATCTTACTGTATTGAGAAAATTATTAAGTGAAACCCCAGAGAAAATAGAGAAAGTGGGATTGCATCCTACTGGTGACCAAATCGAATTATACGGTTATTATCTGCCGAACACTCCACTTTCAAATCTTATTGTAATATTTACTAATATATTATTATTTGTAGTCCATTGCAATTACTACATTCTCTACTTTTTTCAGAATATTTTTGTTGCGTTAAGCCAACTTGACGATTCCCTCTACTTTATCTGTAATTTAGACGATTTTAAATTTGTGGCTGATATGATACAACATATACCTTTAAGTCTACGAACACAATACATATTCTGTTGTGCACCCGTTAATAGAAAGTCGGCATTTGTGTGTAATATGCTCGTAAAGGTAAGATGAAATGGTTCTCGCTTAGTTATCTTTTCATATTAAAAATTTTCTAATTTGTGTTACAGTATGCGCGACAGTGTAGTAAAAATGAAAAAATAACTACCAGCTGGATGTGCCAACAAATTCAATGGCCTCCGAAACCGCCAGGGAATATTGCTGACCTTGTACATTTGGAATCAGTATTTGATGCATTGGATGTTTATCTTTGGTTCAGGTAATATATCAATAACAATATTATTTCTATCATATATTTAGTTGTTTGCTGCTTCCATCTTGTTAGTTGTCGTTTTATTCTTTTTACCGTTAGCAAAATTATTCGTTATAAAATTAATTCTGGTATTCATGAACAGTACGCAATATTATATTCTGTAATATGCTATTGAATTTGTGACAACTAAGGATGAGATACTTGTCACTTATGGAATGCGCTTGTTTATGTCTACAATTATTTATTGTTATCTAGCTATCGATTTACCGATCTATTTCCCGATGGAATTGCGATTAGAGAGATACAAAGAGAATTAGATAAAATTATTGAAGAAGGAGTAAAGAAATTGAAAAAACTGTTCCAGCAAACAGGTATAGTTGTATTGGTGTACGATGTTAGTCGTTAAGTAATTATGCTTAAAATAGAATGTAAAAACGGAGCATGTACTAATACCATTTCTATTGAACAACAGAAGCTCAAGCACAGTTGGGTCAATCTACAAATGAAAATCAGAGTCATGGTAAAGATGATTTATTATATGCTAAAAATATGATTACGCAAGATTTTTATATACAAACTTTATATTGCATACTTTATATTGCAGATGCTGACCGGTGGAATATTAGCTCGGGTAACTTAACAGACAGATTAATATCCGAAGGTCTTTTAACGCCAAAGCTATTAGAACAATTACAACAAGAATGGTCAGAGGTAATATATAAACATTGCACAATCTTTTCTTGATACAGTGTAAACTTAGCAATTTATTAATTTATGCATTTCTTGGTCATTATAGAAACAATGGAAAGAAAATTCTGGCAAGAAGTATAAAAAGAGAACTTTCTTTAATCCTAAGCGTAGGTAGAATTCTTCGGTTTAATAATAATTGTGTAATTTGTGAATCAATTTGACATAAAAATACAACCATCAGTTTTATTTTTAAGCAATCCAAATGAAAATGTAAGTTCAATAGATACAAATTATTCAAATTATAAAAAAAACTTTTACATATGTACAATCATTATTGTTTTTCCCTCATGAACTGCGCTGAATCAATTCGTTTTTCTCGAAAATAATTTATCCTACCTATTCGTAGAATTAGAAAAATAAAGGTAATTAAAAAATGAATTCCGTCGGAGATTTATTTGAAATTATTTATTTTTTGGATACTTTTATAAATCCATGTTTGCAGGCCTGTTTTTTCGTACGTTTGTATTTTTGTCGAAGTGTGTGTAATTTTTGTTGGTGTTTCGTAAATATAGAAAGGTTGTATGAAAGAGGATGTTGAGTTTTTGATCTCCGTTGTAATCTATGAGATAAAGTAATACATCTCGTACACCGTAATGAACCATTATTCATTATCAATGGACATAATATATGTCTCCATCTTACACCGTCCTTGTAGGCTACTTTAATGTCAGTAATTTCTTGACAGCCTTCAGCATTGTATATACCTGATAAGAAATAAATAAACGGTTAAAATTCCCTTATAACGTTAATTTGTAAAAACGCAAAAACAAACGTACGTACCTTGACAAATCATTCTCTGATCAAATTCTTCGATAAGTTCTTCTATATCTAATGAATTTTGTACTGTTAAATTTCTCCCCTTTTTTATAAGATTGTGGTTGAGGGGATTTATTTCTCTATTTACAGCGACGCAACGTAATGTCAAGTCGCTCTTTACAAACACTTGTTTCTCTGTGAAAGGCATACCACTTTTCGTCATTGCCATATACATGTATACTATTGTTGTTGTATGACCTGTTGATGTTACCAAACAAGACCAACTGCGAGGTAATTGTATTTCTGTACATATTTCAAGTAAATCCTCGAACAACATTTCATTCTCTTCATTATCATTGTATGCAGTAGAGCATGTATCCGACTGATTATAATTACTGCTTATTTGATTCTCTAGAGACAAATGTTCGTTCTCGCCGTAATTATTATCTATCGGTTCCTCCTTTATTACTGTGTGCTCCCAAAACTGCATTGACATTTCAGTTTCTTTGGGAGGCTCAGGAACCTTCGAATGAGATCCTAATTCTATTTTAATGGCGGTCGCACGAAAATCTTCTGTACAGATTTCACGTTGGTCTACCTCCTCTTTATTTGAATTTGTGTCTTCTATTATATTAGCATCAGCAAAAGTCTCAGTGTCGAGGTGTGTCATTTTACTTCTCTTTACTTGCTTCAAATTCTTTCCTGTAGGTTCATTGTGGGAACTGTTATCTACACTGAAATGGTCCTCTAATTCTTCTATCATAGTATCTGATTTCGCATTTGGCATATAATTGTGATCATGAAATTCTCTACTATATTTATAATGTATGGGTATAATTCTATGCTTTTCATAACAGTTTATTTCTAATTTCTCTTCAGTCCTAGGTATAACAAAATCTTTTCCTTCCTCTTCTGCTACATCCATTTTTCTTAATTTGAATGGTGAACTATTTTCATCAAAGTTATCAGAATGTTCTTGACTTATGACCTCTTTCTGTTCATGGTAGTCTTTACCAGGTACTGCTCCTGGTCGTAATCTACACTTTTTGTATTTGATCTATTATAAAGACAAGTTTATAAGAAAAAACTAATAAGATGAAATAAAAATTTAAGCATGGAACTTATATTACTTACTGTTATAACATGTGGTGGTACACCACTGGTCCAATGCGTAATTATATCGTCTCTGTGAAAATGTTTGCTGCAAACATACGTGTCGTCTGTGACAGCATAATTTTCAATTGCAATCGCTTCTTGCCATTTCTGTCGTGTTCCTGGATCTTTGGGCGCAGAAAAAAAGCTGTAACTATTCCTGTAATTGGTTTCTTTACACATAACACACTTGCGCGTCATGGTGACACACTATTTAAAATGTTTCCTCGTGATCCTATTTAATACAATTAACTTCTACCGTCGCGTTTCGCATTACACTGTCGTGATCATAAAAGAACATATCACAAGACTTTATCATAAAACTATGTGATTAATCAACACTACACAATATTAACAAGAAATCGTCAAAACCTGTATAGGTTATGATACCTTCTGCACAACATTGAAAAGAGGTATTTACTGTAAAATCTTTATTTTACTATCATGGGATCAATCATATACGTTAATTGTAACAAACTTAATTCGGATTTATTTATACCGTATTTCGGAATTCTTCCTTGTCATTGAATGTACCTCTTTTTTCAACTCAGTACACTGTTATCGGTAAATAATGGCATTTGTATTTAATTTTCGAATATATTTTAAACAGTCAGTGTTTCACGGTATTTCAGTCAGAAACCGAGCAGCACGTAACATTAGAAAATACTTGTGTGCATTATTTATTTTCATCTTGTGTTTTTGTGATTCCGCTAAATCGCATTCCCAGAATGCATTGTTAAATAGTTTCAAGCGGTACTCAAGTACTCAGATTTCACAAGTTCTCCAGTGAGTATTTCAATTTCCATTTCACTATGGTTCGCAAATCAATTTTTATGATTGAAACTATATAGCAAAAATTGCGCGATGTGAAATCTTTTAATTACTCTTATAAATCAATTTTTATCTCAATGTGAACAACTTTTATATATCTACAGTATGAATGACATTCATTAGCGTATAAATTATTTTGATCATAAGTATATACAGGATGTCTGAAAAATGTTATATTTCTTTGAAAGTGTTAATTCCCAAGGTCATTTGAAGTAACTTTTTATTTTGCGAAAGTGTAAAGAGGTGTTAACGAAAACTTGCCTAGCGAACTAAATGTCCCTAGGATTAACCCTGTCCTGTACGCACGTATACGCCCTGAAAATTGGTCTGAAAAAAACGCTAGTGTTTCGCATCAGGAATATACGAGAGTGCTCACTCCCGAGGTTTTTGCACAGACGAGGTATAGGAGTAGACCAATCACCATATGAGGTTTCGTGTCTCACATAAAACAACTCGTTTTCTTACGGCCTCTACGCTGACAAACGATAAATGTTGGAACTAGATCCACGAAAACGCGATCAAATCTGATCAAATACATATAGACTCCAAATCATATTATACACACGTAGTAAAAATGAAGTATGTGGAATATTCAGTTCTTGCTAATACTAATATCCACAAATAGTTTTCAGTTGGATTTTTTTACTGTTTTCGTGTTACGGTTCTCGAGTTGTGTGGCCAGGAAAATGATTAGAGTAATAAGTCGAGCTCTACCCAACTCTACTTTACGCGGCTTCCTTTTTAGTTCCTGCGAGCATCTTTCGCGTTCAGTAGCTCTCAGGCACCGACGAGATATATCTTGTCGGTATCTCAGGCCAAGAAAGAATGCTGCCAGTAGTCTTCGGCTAGAATGTATTAAGATCCATCCTCAGAAAGAGAAGAAATACTCGCCAACACTAGACATGGTACCAGATACAATAACCTGTACACTACCACTCGACCGCTAATACATTTTAGCTATATTTTGTGTATGTACACATGTAACATTGTAATTTATTTGGTAAGAAATAAAGAATATTAGTCACAACAATTCATGTGTTCTTCTTTCCGCAATATTTATATAATATTTTTAAGCAATGTAATATTTTTGAAATTAGAGAAAATTAAGTGTTGTATTAGGAGAATATGATATTGAAAGAGGTGACACAAAAATTTCGAAATTCAGTAGTATAACTCAATGACAAGTAGGGCGTTCGGGGAAAAATTGAGGGTTCATAAATGTTTACATGTAATGTGGATTGCGCGTCGGTAATCGTGTTATCGCACATGGTAACGTCGAGTAATCTTTCCAGTACAAGCACAGACGAGGTATAGGAGTAGGCCAGGCTTCGTTTCGAGTGAATGTGTCGTCGAAAGCCACAAATAAAGTTCGTTCCACTACCGACGAGAGTAACTTGCCCTGATCTTTGTTAAAAAGATTTTATTATTTCATGTTAAAATACAAGGATTGTTATTAATGTTACAGCGTTGTTATATTGCTAAACAAGCATCTTAGTTTGTATATTAAAAGTATAGTAGGACAATTGTAAAATAATCAGTCTTCAATAACCTTTTTCGTTGCTCTTGATTTCAAGTGATTTCAAGTGATTTCAAGTGAACAAGAATAAAGATATAAAATGACGAAAATTATTGAACTACGTCCTAAAAAGAATTTGACAAATTCAAAATTCGAAGAATATCAATATTGTAATGATGAAATTCCAGTTACTAAAATAGATCTCAATGCAGGTAAATACTTACTGTTTACTAGAGAGGTGATAATATTACAAAAACCTTTTAAAACATTATAGATGTACGTCGGTTGGAATTAACTTTGAATCGGGACTCTTTATTGGAAACTCATTTATTTGCATTCCATAATCATTTATTTAAAAATCCATACGATGCATCCTGCTGGTACATAGATGATAAGTGGTTGGTTTGGAGACTTGAAGAAGATGGTACTCCAGAGAAACTACATCAAATACATAATACTAATGCAAATATACAAAATGTATTATACAATCCATCAATTGTTTTCGCTAGTAAAAATATCGTGGTAATTTCTGATGGTGGCGATTGTATGGAGATATTATTAGTAGATTGTTCAGGACATATTAAAGTTATTCCATTAAGCGAAACAGAACCTGGAGTTATTTTAGATGCAAGATACGTGAATTCAATGTCAACCATTATAGTTGCATTGTGTAACATAAAAAATATTGATGGAAAGAAATTTACAAATCTTCTGTTACTAACGTACGTATGGAAAAGTAAGGGAAATGCATTAAAATCTTTTGAATTTAGTCACAAAGAATCTTTGAAAATCAATGGTGCTATCGAGTATATACATATAGAGAATGATGGCAAATATTTTCACTCCATTTGCGAGGATTATATTACATTTCAGTGTCCAAAAGTACAAGAACCCACTGATAGCAATGATGATTCAGAAACATCATCCAAAATTAAAATTCCAAGGTATTGTTGGTCGCAAGACGAAGATTCGCTGACTATTTGGATTAAAGTGGATAAAGAACAACAGAAAGATATTAAAGTACATGTGACACCATTAGAATTATCGGTAACGCTGAATGGTATTGTGTTGGTACAGGGTCAAAGCCAACATAGATTAGATGAAAACTTAACAACATGGAAGTATGAAGATGATACTTTTAAACTAGAATTATTTAAACATGAAAGTGGTTTAATGTGGAGCGAATTAATTCAGGGTGATACCGGTGGCGAACATTTACCAAATGCAGCGCTGACTGCTGAAATTCATGCCAGGCAAGATAGTGAAAAAAATATTCATTATTTTCGAAGTCCAGGGAGATTGTATTTCTCACTCTCATTCTTTGTTTTTACATTTAGATTAGCACACTTGTGTAATGATCAAACAGATAATAAGCAGGATGGTCAGCCTTGTATAGGATTCAATTCTGAACAACTCGAAGAGTGCGATCTTGAAGGAAAAGACAAATTGTTGCAAAGAATTGATCTTGTCACACAGAAGACCACACATTTAGCTATGCTAGGGACAAATAATCATGTCTTATTTACATATAAAACAAAATCTGGTCAAGCAATATGTCTCAGACATGATAATGATAGTTGTTTATGGGTTAGTGGTGAAGCCAATGATATTAACTGGGATATAGAACATTATTATACGTTTCCTGGTTTTGGTTATGTCGAAGCAAGTAAAAGTAACAAAAAATTCTGTGTTTCTCCAGATGGTAAGTATTCAATTGTTATTACTATTAGCTAAACATATTACTTCCATGTTTCATTTTACTTAAACGATCTCAAGTTACTACATTTCTAGATGGTTCATATGTGGCTATATTACAAGAACATACGTGGATCATTTTGTTGTATAAAAGGCCAGAATTGACTGCTCAGTTTGGAAAAGAGTGGATCATATACTTAGACATCGATAAACTTCCCATTATGGGAGCTACAGCTACAAACAAATATTTAATTGTACTTACTAAAAATAAATTATACCGTTTACATATTTGTTTCTGAAATGAGA